>JABMCL010000816.1:225000-270000 GCA_018857735.1 Alviniconcha marisindica
CTATTACTCATAGGGGTCAAATCATATAAACAATATCTCCTCACGAAAACACTGTGTATTGCTCAAACACTGTGTACTGCTCACTCTGTGTATTGCTCAAACACTATTGTGCTCACTGTGTAGGCCTATTGCTCAAACACTATGTATTGCCAAAGCATGTAAACCATCTCTCCTTGCTCAAAGAGCTCAAAGCATGTAAACCATCTCTCCTCACAAACACTGTGTATTACTCAAAGGACTCGAAGCATGTAAACCATCTCTCCTCACTAACACTGTGTATTACTCAAAGGACTCGAAGCATGTAAACCATAACTCCTCACTAACACTGTGTATTGCTCAAAGGACTCGAAGCATGTAAACCATCTCTCCTCACTAACACTGTGTATTACTCAAAGGACTCGAAGCATGTAAACCATAACTCCTCACTAACACTGTGTATTGCTCAAAGGACTCGAAGCATGTAAACCATCTCTCCTCACACAAACACTGTGTATTGCTTTAAGGCATGTAAACCATCTCTCTTCACGAAACCATGACCCAGCGTGCAACAGACGTTTTCGGTGTGAATGTCAGACCCAGCTAGCGAGCCTGGGCCCAGGGCGCCGGGTAGGCTACATTTCCCAAACCTGACGTCGTGTCATGCAAAAGGCGGTCCTCGCCTTTCTTCCCGCCTCCTGCTGCTGACACGGTGACAGCGCGGTGCAACAGGACGGCGGACGGGACGGTGGGAAAAGAACACACTGAGACAGCTGCACCTCGGCCCCTATCCCAGTCCCTGCGCTCCGAGTTCATTCTGCCACCACGTGGAAAGAAATCGCCGTATGGTGTTTGCCGGAGACAAAGTGTCCGTACTACCTCTCTTCTTTCCCCTGTACCTCCCCGTCACTGTTCAGTTTGACACAAGAACAGTTTTATTGTATTGCTCTGGGCACTTTTCACCACTGTTTGCGGAAACCACCGAGTATCTTAGTAGCCTATACTGCAGCCGTACACGTACTTGGTACGCACTTCTACCGGTAACGGCCTGCAGCTCTCGTCCTTCCCCGCGAGGGCCACACTGGCTTCACTTTGCAGTCTGCTCTATGTACAGCAATCCCTCCTGACGGTATGTCCAGCATCCTGCAGTCGTCAGTCCCTCCTGACATGTCCAGCATCCTTCAGTCGTCAGTCCCTCCTGACAACATGTCCAGCATCCTGCAGTCGTCAGTCCCTCCTGACAACATGTCCAGCATCCTGCAGTCGTCCCTCCTGACAACATGTCCAGCATCCTGCAGTCGTCAGTCCCTCCTGACAACATGTCCAGCATCCTGCAGTCGTCCCTCCTGACAACATGTCCAGCATCCTGCCGTCGTCCCTCCTGACAACATGTCCAGCATCCTGCAGTCGTCAGTCCCTCCTGACATGTCCAGCATCCTGCAGTCGTCCCTCCTGACACATGTCCAGCATCCTGCAGTCGTCAGTCCCTCCTGACGACATGTCCAGCATCCTGCAGTCGTCCCTCCTGACAACATGTCCAGCATCCTGCAGTCGTCAGTCCCTCCTGACAACATGTCCAGCATCCTGCAGTCGTCCCTCCTGACAACATGTCCAGCATCCTGCAGTCGTCAGTCCCTCCTGACAACATGTCCAGCATCCTGCAGTCGTCCCTCCTGACAACATGTCCAGCATCCTGCAGTCGTCAGTCCCTCCTGACGACATGTCCAGCATCCTGCAGTCGTCCCTCCTGACGACATTCCAGCATCCTGCAGTCGTCAGTCCCTCCTGACGACATGTCCAGCATCCTGCAGTCTCAGTCCCTCCTGACGACATGTCCAGCATCCTGCAGTCGTCAGTCCCTCCTGACGATGTCCAGCATCCTGCAGTCGTCCCTCCTGACGACATGTCCAGCATCCTGCAGTCTCAGTCCCTCCTGACGACATGTCCAGCATCCTGCATGTCGTCCCTCCTGACGACATGTCCAGCATCCTGCAGTCAGTCCCTCCTGACGACATGTCCAGCATCCTGCAGTCTCAGTCCCTCCTGAAGACATGTCCAGCATCCTGCAGTCGTCAGTCCCTCCTGACGCATGTCCAGCATCCTGCAGTCGTCCCTCCTGACGACATGTCCAGCATCCTGCAGTCTCAGTCCCTCCTGACGACATGTCCAGCATGCAGTCGTCCCTCGACGCATTCAGCATCACGTCCCTCCTGACACATGTCCAGCATCCTGCAGTCTCAGTCCCTCCTGACGACATGTCCAGCATCCTCAGTCGTCAGTCCCTCCTGACATGTCCAGCACTGCAGCGTCGTCCCTCCTGACAGACATGTCCAGCATTGCAGTCTCTTCCACGTGACCAGTTCAGTTCTGACATGTCCAGCATCCTGCAGTCAGTCCCTCCTGACACATGTCCAGGCACCTAAGCTCACTCTGACGACATGAGACCTGACCGCCTTTCTAGAACAGCCAGCATTCACAGTCCTGCACAGTGCAAGTACTACACAACATCTATCAACATCAACACAACACAGCACAACATCAACACACCACTGACACAAGGACACCAGACTTACTACACACACACAATACACACCACACTCACTCACACACACCACACACACACACACACACACACACACACACACACACACACACACACACGCACACACACACACACCACACACACACACACACACACACACACACACACAACACACACACACACACCACACACACCACACTCACACACACACACACACACACACACACACACACACACACACACACACACACACACACACACACACACACACACACACACACACACACACACCACACAACACACACACACACACACACACACACACAACCACACACACACACACACACACACACACCACACACACACACACACACACACACACAACACACACACACACACACACACACACACGCACACACACACACACACACACACACACACACACACACACACACACTCCACCCACCTCTATATAAGGGGTATACATGCCGGTACAAGCAGTGAAAAAGACAGTGTAAATATATTTGACAGTCTTGGACGCACCACTTCAAATTTACAGCATTCCTTCGAAGTAAACTCCTTCGACATTCATACAGTGTTGCAAGCGCTTTTCTGGGACATTGTTTTCAACTCTGAAATCAATTGGGAGGAATCTTGGACACGCTAAAACCTCCCTCATTCTCAGCTACTTTGCTGTTCAAGAGGCAAAAGATCCAGAGTGGCATGCTGCAAACTAGCCGGGCCTGGACGGTACGGTGTGTGAGGCAGTGTACGGTCAACAGCCTCCTGCTTTGAACTTCGGGCTTGGAGATTTGGTGTCTCTCAGATATAATGATGATGCTCGCTTTTACATAGCGCTATTCTCCGACCTCGAGCAGACTCACTGCGCTTCAGATCTGCTTTCTTCCTGCATCTGCTGTTTCAAGCTGAACACTCTCTTTAATGAGACACACTCATGTGGAAAACAGTCCATTTACCTTGGGTCTTGACCTTGACAGGTAGCAAAAGAAGCAACAGTCTCCATGTTCTCCTTGTTTCTTGACGATCGGATATGACGAAAATTGCGCTTTTTTCCTTTAATTTTTGATTTGTTTAATAATAATGATAATCGAGTACATGTTTGCTTTACGTCCACAGAAGCGAGATGGCTTATTAGGGAAGGGGACGAAAGAGTGAAGGCTCGACCGCGGATACCGCCTGAAAAAGACCGGAGCGACCGTGGACCGCCGCCAGAACAATGGAAGTGTTAAGGCGGTGTCCCTCGCCATTGCCCAGCGACTAGTGCACTGCGCAATTGCTATTTCAACTGCCCTGCTTGGGCAGAGTCACAAGGACAATGTCCGTTGAGGAACAACTCGAAGCGAAAGAAGTCCAACTTTCGCAGCCCAGCTCCACCTCCCTACTCATGATCTCTTCTGGGCTAACTTGAAGGTCTAGCTCCACCTCCCTCCTCTAGATCTCTTGATCTTTTGATCTCGCCTGGAAGATAATGATAATAATAAAGTGGTCAACTTTATAGCGCCGTATCTCACCGACAAGGGTGAGCACACCGCTCTTTATAAGATCAACTTGTTAATAGTCATAATATTGTATTCCTCGCGCGCTCACACACACACAGAGAACCCATACAGACGCGCGCACACGAACGCACACACACACACACACACACACACACACACACACACACACACACACACACACACACACACACACACACACACACACACACACACACACACACACAGACGTGGCGCGCACACACACACACACACACACACACACACACACAGACACACACACACACTGATACACACACACAGCAAACGTGCACACGGCACTCCGTTGCCCATGGTATATATTGCACACGACACCTAAGTCAACATCAAAAGCATAACCATCATGGCGGAACAGTCGACAGTTATGAATTTTATCTCCCCGTCGCTAGCACCACTAATAATTCTGACGGTGCCGGGGAGCGCGTGTTTGCCTCCACTGATACGATCATGGCGAACCGAGCAGACGGCAATTCCTAGAAATGAGACCGAGGGCAAACTGGGTGCTCGCCTCGCCTTCATCTTGATCAAGTCGACTCCCGACTCGTAAGAATATGTTATGAATCGAAGATACTGTCGTTCAACGTCTATGCTCCGTGCATAAATAATCCCATTGGCTCAAACAGTCCCTGGTTTACGACCCCGAGAAATGGGGTTTGCTGTTAGAAAACCGACAGGCTTCCTGATGTAAGAGTGCGTAGTGCTGCTCTAAGACAAGCTCAAAGACATCCTTTTGTAAGAGAATGGCTTCAGCCACGATGTTTCCAACCTGGAGCGCTAGCTTACCGAAAAGAAACAAGTAGTGCTGCACTCAGTTCGGCCGTGTTCATGCCACTTCCCGTCATGGTTCAACGGGCTGCAGTAAATTACGGCCTCGTTGCACGGGGCGGGGAGGGGGGGGGGGGGGGGGGGAGGAGAAAGAAAAAAGCTTTGGCTTTTCCGGTGGAGAAAAGAAAAAAATGACTCGGCTTTTTCTTCTACTTCCTCTTCTTCCCTGCGGTCTGTCATCGTTTTGGTTCAGTTCTGTTCAGTTCTGTTCAGTTCAGCACGGTATCTGCGCGCTAGGAAAGCCTGTATGCATTCCAGCACGTATCTCAGAAGTTTCGCCAGTGTTGCTGTTGATACAGTTGCAATGCTGGCCTGACTGACGATGACCCTTTTACGCAGTTTGAAAGTATAATTATCTTCGAGCACATCCTCTTTCTCCGCCGGTTGTGAGCTGTCACTGGCCTTGTGCTGTCATGTGCTGTAACAGGCCTTGTGCCGTGTGCTGTCATGTGCTGTAACAGGCCTTGTGTCGTGTGCTGTCATGTGCTGTCATGTGCTGTAACAGGCCTTGTGCCGTGTGCTGTCATGTGCTGGCACTGGCCGTGTGCTGTCATGTGCTGTCAGTGGCCTCGTGGTGTCATGTGCTGTCAATGGCCTTGTGCTGTCATTGGCCTTGTTCTGTCATGTGCTGTCACTGGCCTCGCGCTGTCACTGGTCTTGTGCTGTAATGTGCTGTCAATGGCCTTGTGCTGTCATGTGCTGTCACTGGCCTTGTGCTGCCATGTGCTGTCAATGGCCTTGTGCTGTCATGTACTGTCACTGGCCATGTGCTGTCACTGGCCATGTGCTGTCTCAGGCCTTGTGTTGTCATGTGCTGTCACTGGCCATGTGCTGTCACTGGCCATGTGCTGTCTCTGGCCTTGTGTCGTCATGTGCTGTTACTGGCCTTGTGCTGTCATGTGCTGTCACTGGCCTTGCGCTGTCACGTGCTGTCACTGGCCTTGTGCTGTTGGCCTTGTGCTGCCACTGGCCTTTTGCCCGCGGGTAGCGTCTCAAGCTTCTCATTATTAAAGATCTTCCGAAATGCAAGCCATTTAATTGTAACGATTGTAACAGTCTGATCATTTCACTTGCCCGCGGCATGCCCAGTCAGTACATCCACAGGAGACTTCTGAGGTGTCTATCGAATATTATTACATAGCAGTCTGGGCTTCCAGTTCCACTGTTCAGTTTTAACAATGACACTGAGTCTGTGACAAGGATGGTATGAGTGGTCTGACAATTACCTCAAGAGCCAGTCCAATGAGTATGTGTGACTGCTTCTATTCCGATTGTAGCTGAAACTTGAAATACTGCATTGTCTTGGTGAATGGATCGCACCTTGCTCGACAGTGAAGCTCCATCCTGACTGGTCTTTGATGACTGAGACATCCGTGGACACTGTGCGATCCTGCGGTTGACTGTTTTCCAACTAAAGAACCTTGGTCTCTGACTCTGCCTTGCTCGTTTTCGGCCAGGAATACACCATAGACCTGCCGGAATCGATTTGGGTACTTTCCCCATTCCTTCGATTGTAAGCTGGCATACTTAATAATAGGCTTAAATGGCACATATCGCGCCTAACCTAGGATAGCTTTAGGCACTTGCAAATTATTTTACACACACACACACACACACACACACTCCCATGCGCTATGCAATAAACAACACTATCAAGGCCAGCACGAACAGGTGCAAGAACTTATTTTGGCCAACGGCAACATCAGCCTTGTGGATGACTAACCGTTAGGCAGTTTGTCAGCCAAATGTATGCAGTTGGACAGTGACGTTCTGTGTGTCATTGTGCTGGCAATGGACACGTCACACGTGGAATCAGTTCTGTTCGAGTGTCATCACTGATGCATCTGTGTAGGCGTGTGTGTGTGTGTGTGTGTGTGTGTGTGTGTGTGTGGAGAGAGAGAGAGAGAGAGAGAGAGAGAGAGAGAGAGAGAGAGAGAGAGAGAGAGAGAGAGAGAGAGAGAACTCGAACTCGAAAACTTTATTTTAGTCCTTGCTAAGCTACTGATGAACAGATATCAAATTACTGGCATTATTTATATACATATAGGCATGAATATGAGAGAGAGAGAGAGAGAGAGAGAGAGAGAGAGAGAGAGAGAGAGAGAGAGAGAGAGAGAGAGAGAGAGAGAGAGAGAGAGGTGTTTAGCTGTAACCTGCCACATGCACTTCTGGCAGACTGACTGGGATATTTTACGTGCGGTAACACGGTGGTCGAACGGATACTGAAATAAGTCAGCACAGAAATTCGACCATGGAGAAGAAAATTCTCCCGCCGCTCCTGTCGAGACTCGAACATGAGACTTTCGATCACGAGTTCGTCGCTCCACAACTGAGCCATACCTGCTCCCAATAGATAACAGCTTATGTCATCTTCACTGTATAAATGTCAAATACAGGGTGTTGACTCCATTCCATTCCAGAGCCTAGCGAGTCAGCCACCTACGCCGTTTTATTGGAACACGGAACTGCAGGAGGCAGATCAGAGGAAAGGCGGGAGGAGGGAGTGAGGGAAGGGGGAGTGGGGGGGGGGGGGTGGGGGGTGGGGTGGGGGGAGGTCAGAAGTTTCTTAACACCTACAACAGTGCAATGTTCAAATACTCCTTCACTTCTCACATTTTCAGCTCACGTTGTTGGCTACTTATCGCTGGCGGGGGAAAGAAAACAAAAAGAAAACAAAAAACAAACAAAAAACGCTGAAGCTGTAAGGTGCTATGCGTTTTACATTAGTGTTGTTTGTGCCAAAGGTGTTTTTACGGTCCTAGAATACGAACAAAACCAGACAGACAAGCAAATAACCAAGACAATAACCGGTCCGGAACATGGGAGAGAAGCCAACACGTTCTGTGTGATCACACACAAGCAGAAAGGCCTACAGTGACGCAGTCAGTACAGAAAGGCCTACAGTGACGCAGTCAGTACAGAATGGCCTACAATGACGCAGTCAATGTAGAAAGGCCTACATCGACGCAGTCAATGCAGAAAGGCCTAAAGCAGAAAGGCCTACAGTGACGCAGTCAATGCAGAAAGGCCTACAGTGACGCAGTCAATGCAGAAAGGCCTAAAGCAGAAAGGCCTACAGTGACGCAGTCAGTGCAGAAAGGCCTAAAGCAGAAAGGCCTACAGTGACGCAGTCAATGCAGAAAGGCCTAAAGCAGAAAGGCCTACAGTGACGCAGTCAATGCAGAAAGGCCTAAAGCAGAAAGGCCTACAGTGACGCAGTCAATGCAGAAAGGCCTAATGCAGAAAGGCCTACAGTGACGCAGTCAATGCAGAAAGGCCTACAGTGAGACAGTCAGTACAGAAAGGCCTACAGTGACACAGTCAATACAGAAAGGCCTACAGTGACACAGTCAGTACAGAAAGGCCTACAGTGACGCAGTCAATGCAGAAAGGCCTACAGTGACACAGTCAGTACAGAAAGGCCTACAGTGACACAGTCAGTACAGAAAGTCCTACAGTGACACAGTCAGTACAGAAAGGCCTACAATGACTCAGTCAATACAGAAAGGCCTACAGTGACACAGTCAGTACAGAAAGGCCTACAATGACGCAGTCAAAACAGAAAGGCCTACAGTGACGCAGTAAGTACAGAAAAGCTTACAGTGACACAGTCAGTACAGAAAGGCTTACAGTGACATAGTACAGAAAGGCTTACAGTGACACAGTACAGAAAGGCTTACAGTGACACAGTCAGTACAGAAAGGCTTACAGTGACACAGTCAGTACAGAAAGGCTTACAGTAACACAGTCAGTACAAAAAGGCCTACAGCAACACAGTCAGTACAGAAAGACCTACAGTGACCCAGTCAGTACAGAAAGGCCTACAGTGGCACAGTACAGAAAGGCCCACAGTGACACAGTACAGAAAGGCCTACGGTGACACAGTACAGAAAGGCCTACAGCAACACAGTCAGTACAGAAATACCTACAGTGACCCAGTCAGTACAGAAAGGCCTACAGTGGCACAGTACAGAAAGGCCCACAGTGAAAACAGTACAGAAAGGCCTACAGTGACACAGTACAGAAAGGCCTACAGTGACACAGTCAGTACAGAAAAGGCCTACAGTGACGCAGTCAATACAGAAAGGCCTACAGTGACACAGTCAATACAGAAAGGCATACAGTGACACAGTCAATCCAGAAAGGCCTACAGTGACGCAGTCAGCGAAGACAGACCTACAGTGACGCAGTCAGTACAGAAAGGCCTATAGTGACAATGTATGGAAAGGCCTACAGTGACGCAGTCAGCACAGAAAGGCCTACAGTGACAATGTATGGAAAGGCCTACAGTGACGCAGTCAGTACAGAAGGGCCTACAGTGACACAGTCAGTACAGAAAGGCCTACAGTGACACAATACAGAAAGGCCTACAGTGACACTGTCAGTACAGAAAGGCATACAGAGACACAATACAGAAAGGCATACAGTGACACAGTCAACGCTTCCACTAGTTCCTGACATGAAATCACCAACGGCCGAAACAGGATAGATGGACAATTTTCATCGTTTACCTATTATTTCGTTGTTTTGAAAAAGGGGTTTGCCCCAAAATTGTGCACATTTCGTGATGTCTCCTTAAAATCAGCCTTCTTTTGGAGAGAGAGAGAGAGAGAGAGAGAGAGAGAGAGAGAGAGAGAGAGAGAGAGAGAGAGAGAGAGAGATTTTGTGTCAAGGTGTCGGACGAATGGAAGAAAAAGGTATCAAGGTGGGTTAGTGAGTGCCTGAAATGCTTTTCTTTTGAATGTTTTTAATTCCATGGAGTATCTGAGATGATGAGGTGAACTGTTTCACGCTAAAGAGCCCGAGAAGAGAAACTCGTTTTAAAGATATCAATCCTTGTTCTGGGCAAAAGTTGTTTATTAATGAGAATTCTTTATTAAAGAATCATGAGATCTTTCAGGTACTGTGGGGCTTTGCCGTGAACAACCTTTTGCATAAGAACACATTTGTTGAGTAATAGTTGTTTGTCTAGAGGGAGAAGTTTGAGAGCGCAGCACTTTTGTTTGTAGTCCATATTAGGAATTGGCATTAAGAATTGTATGGCACGTTTGCGGAAAGAGTGCGCTTCATGTTGCTTCATAGTTTATGTGTAACATAATATGTGCAAAGAAAAAGGCCGGTTTTGCTTTATGGCTGACAATTTGGCTCAGTTTTGAAAGAAGATTAATATTTCTAGAAACAGTTCTGCAAATATTGTTAATATGCGTTTGCCACTTTAGCTGCTCGTCTACAATTACTCCAAGTAGACGATGTTTTGAAACCTGTTCTACTGGCGTGGTCTTGAAGTTTAGATTTAAGGGAAACTGTTGTTTCTGGTATTTCTGTTTCGTTGCCATTAACATGCATTTTGTTTTGGTTGGATTCAGTGTCATCCGATTTCTACAACATCACCCAGAGATATGAATTTGACTTTGTTGTAAATCCCTACGTACATTATCCACGTTGTCGTTAGCTGTACTAAGGGTGCCATCATCCGCAAATAAATCACATTGCAATGGTGGACGTGTAAGGCACATAGGTAGGTCATTAATAAAGCTGCAAAACAAAAGAGGGCCTAGGATCGATCCTCGAGGCACTCCGCTTGTTACAGACGTTTCTTGGGAGTATGGGCCATTTACAAGTACGCATTGTAGACGACCATGTAATTAAGATCGTAAGAAAGCTATACTTGCCATGCTTAAGTTGTACGAGGATAGTTTCTTAAGCAAAATATCATGATGAACCAAGTCAAACGCCTTGCGAAAGTCGAGAAATATAGCACCTGTCATTTGACGATTTTTGAAAGCCGAGAGCGAAGTATCATTTAACGGGTAACCGCAGTTTGACAGGAACGTCTGCATCCGAAGCCGGACTGGAAGGAATGGAAAAGATGGTGTATTTCTAAAATATTCCGTCAAATGTTTATGAATCTGTCTTTCTAGTGTCTTTGTGAAAATAGACAGGATCGAGATAGGGCGATAGTCATTCAGATCAGTGGAGCTAGTTTTTGTTTTAGGGAGTGAAATTACTAATTAGCTCTCTTGAATGCAGTTAGAAAAACATTATTTTGTGTGTGTGTGCATAAGTTATAAATATATGTAAATGTTTCAGCTACATAAAGAAGGGTAATTTTTAAAAGTTTAACACTAATACTATCACAGCCTGTTTATTTCTTATTATCCATCTTTGAGGTAGATTGAGATAGATATTCCTGCTTCGAACACAGATATAGGAGGAATTGAAAATGAATCCAGATAAGACTTGTAGTTGTACATAGAATATTAGCTACCAATATTGTTTTAATGCATATGGGTATTGAAAATGACATTAATTGTTCTTTTTGTAGACGGGAAAGAGACTCTATCAATCACATTTTTGGGAGAAGGGTGTACATAAACTCTTTTGGGAACAGTTCCAGACTACACTTAATACCGGGAGCTCAAATGCGAGGACAGTAACGCTTAATGAATGTTTTGTACTTTTTGGTCACGACAGCCAAATTAAATCAGGCAGCACCTTTGATTTGATAATTTTGCGTGCAAAGTTCTATATTTATACTTGTAAGATTAACAAGAACATACCTAAACTGCATCTGTTCAAACACTATTTAAAAAATACATTTGATGTAGACAAATATAATGCGATATTAACGATGTCATATGACAAGTTAGCAACCGAACGATTGTATTACAAAAAGCTGATACAAATTTAAACGAGGTTGTTAATGACGTTAATAATCTTGTAAATTGTATTCATTGCCATGGTCCTCCCCCCCCCCCCCCCCTTTTTTTCTCTTTTCTTTTTTCTGTGTTTTGTTTCTCTCTCTCTCTCTCTCTCTCTCTCTCTCTCTCTCTCTCTCTCTCTCTCTCTCTCTCTCTCTCTCTCTCTCTCTCTCTCTGTGTGTGTGTGTGTGTGTGTGTGTGCATTTTTTTCTTTTTCTTCGCACTTTGCCGTAGGTATATGAATGAAAGAGAGAAAGAAAAAAAGAAAAAAAGAAAAAAAAGAGAGAGAGAGAGAGAGAGAGAGAGAGAGAGAGAGAGAGAGAGAGAGAGAGAGAGAGAGAGACTGTATTCTAATGGATGGATGCATGTTAATGAATAAAAGCCCCACAAGGATGTGCTTGGCAAAAAAGAAAAAAAGAAGAAAAAGTAAAAAAGAAAAGAAAAAAAGTGGCATTTTGAGAGGTTCGATCTCTGCAGAAGTTTAGTAACTTATCAGGACAACTACACTGAGACCCCTCGGTTTGATCGTGTGGTAAGAACTTGGAGACTACAGATACGAAGTGGGCATGAAAGACGTCTGGTGTGAGTTCTGATGGAAGATTATTGTTTACAGGGCTGTGGCCTTTTGTGAGTGTGTTGGTCGCTCTCCACATGGATCATATATCTGCTTTATTGCCTGCAAGGTCATTAAATTATTTCTTCTTGGCCTCCCTCACGAGGTAATTGACATGGTTCCGTTGTTGCTTATATTCCACAAATTTCTTTTGCTTTCTAAATTTGTCTATCAGTTGCATGACTTACTTTATATCAGCGTTCAGCCATGGTGGAAGGGTTTCGTGTTTTACCCGCTTCTTTTTGAGGGGGGCATGCTTATTGATAACATCGAGACATAAGTCAATCCAACGTGACAGTGTCAACTTGGGGGGGGGGGGAGAGGGAGGAGGAGAGAGAGAGAGAGAGAGAGAGAGAGAGAGAGAGAGAGAGAGAGAGAGAGAGAGAGAGAGAGATGTTCATTGTTGTTCATAGCTGCAGTAGAGTTCGTGCAGATGGGGGCTGCAGATAAAAACGCCAGGAATGCCAACAGGGCTGTGCGTGGTTGACCTCACTAGGATCTACTATTATTTCTGTTGCTTCTTTGTCTGTAGCTTCATCGTCATCATCCATCATCATCATCATCATCAGTATCATTGCCCACTGATCGTCCTAACCGGCAGTGTCTAGGATGTAGCGCACTACGCGATTCGGACAGAGGACTAACGTGTAGCACAGTAGGTGGATGATTCGGACAGAGGACTAGGATGTAGCACAGTAAGTGGATGATTCGGACGATTCGGACAGAGGACTAGGATGTAGCCCAGTAGGTGGATGATTCGGACGATTCGGACAGAGGACTAACGTGTAGCACAGTAGGTGGATGATTCGGACGATTCGGACAGAGGACTAGGATGTAGCACAGTAGGTGGATGATTCAGACAGAGGACTAACGTGTAGCACAGTAGGTGGATGATTCGGACAGAGGACTGGGATGTAGCACAGTGGATGGATGATTCGGATAGAGGATTGGGATGTAGCACAGTAGGTGGATGATTCAGACGATTCGGACAGAGATGTAGCACAGTGGATGGATAATTCGGACAGAGGACTAGGATGTAGCACAGTAGGTGGATGATTCGGACAGAGGACTAGGATGTAACACAGTAGGTGGATGATTCGGACAGAGGATTAGGATGTAGCACAGTAGGTGGATGATTCGGACAGAGGATTAGGACAGAGATGTGGCACAGTGGATGTATAATTCGGACAGAGGACTAGGATGTAGCACAGTAGGTGGATGATTCGGACAGAGGACTAGGATGTAGCACAGTGGTGGATGATTCGGACAGAGGATCTAGGATGTAGCACAGTAGGTGGATGATTCGGACAGAGGATTAGGATGTAGCACAGTGGATGGATGATTCGGACAGAGGACTAGGATGTAGCACAGTAGGTGGATGATTCGAAGAGGATTATGTAGCACAGTAGGTGGATGATTCAGAGGACTAGGATGTAGCACAGTAGGTGGATGATTCGGACAGAGGACTAGGATGTAGCACAGTAGGTGGATGATTCGGACAGAGGATTAGGATGTAGCACAGTAGGTGGATGATTCGGACAGAGGACTAGGATGTAGCACAGTAGGTGGATGATTCGGACAGAGGACTAGGATGTAGCACAGTGGATGGATGATTCGGATAGAGGATTAGGATGTAGCACAGTAGGTGGATGATTCAGACGATTCGGACAGAGATGTAGCACAGTATGGATATTCGGACAGAGGACTAGGATGTAGCACAGTAGGTGGATGATTCGGACAGAGGACTAGGATGTAGCACAGTAGGTGGATGATTCGGACAGAGGATTAGGATGTAGCACAGTAGGTGGATGATTCGGACAGAGGGTTAGGATGTAGCACAGTAGGTGGATATTCGGACAGAGGATAGGATGTAGCACAGTAGGTGGTATGAATTCGGACAGAGGACTAGGATGTAGCACAGTAGGTGGATGATTCGACAGAGGATGATGTAGCCAGTGGATGGATGATTCGGATAGAGGATTAGGATGTAGCACAGTAGGTGGATGATTCGGACAGAGGATTAGGATGTAGCACAGTGGATGGATGATTCGGACAGAGGATTAGGATGTAGCACAGTAGGTGGATGATTCAGACGATTCGGACTAGAGATGTAGCACAGTGGTGGATGATTCGGACAGAGGACTAGGATGTAGCACAGTAGGTGGATGATTCGGACAGAGGATTAGGATGTAGCACAGTAGGTGGATGATTCGGATAGAGGATTAGGATGCAGCACAGTAAGTGGATGATTCAGACGATTCGGATGTAGCACTGTGGATGGATGATTCGGACAGAGGACTAGGATGTTGCACAGTAGGTGGATGATTCAGACGATTCGGACAGAGGACTAGGATGTAGCACAGTATGTGGATGATTCGGACAGATGACTAGATGTAGCACAGTAGGTGGATGATTCTGACAGAGGATTAGGATGTAGCACAGTAGGTGGATGATTCGGACAGAGGACTGGGACGCAGCACAGTAGGTGGATGATTCGGACAGAGCACTAGGGTATAGCACAGTGGGTGGTTGATTCGGACAGAGGATTATTCAGACGATTCGGATGTAGCACAGTGGATGGATGATTCGGACAGAGGACTAGGATGCAGCACAGTGGGTGGATGATTCGGACAGAGGAATCGCAACGATAGGCAGACGCTTCAGACTCGCTTCACGCAGACACTCGTTGCTTTCCGGTCTCTTTCATGGCTAGCTAGCTGTATCCCTTTTCTCGCCGGTTGCTAGTTGTTCGTATTGATGCGTCAGTTTGTAGGCTTGCCAGGGCTGACGCCCTACTGCATGCTGCACTTCCACACCGCAACAACAACCACCGACCATAGGCTCGTTATCACATTTTGCTTTGTGTGAAAGCAAAGTGTACACGTGATTGCTGAAATGGCTTGAGACAACCTATGGTGTTAGGGGTACAGTCCTTGACTGGTTTGTCTCCTACCTGAGTGGCCGTTGTCAGTCAGTCATTGTTGATGGTGTTGTGTCCGCCCCCCGCCCTCTTGTGTACGGCGTGCCCCAGGGTTCCGTGTTGGGACCAGTCCTGTTTACTTTGTACTCTCAGCCTTTGTCAGATGTGATTTCTGTTCATAATTGTGACTATCACAAGTACGCCGATGACACTGAGCTGTCCAAAAGTGCCCCACCCGATCAGTTCCTTTCTGTTCAATCCTGTATTCAGACATGTATTGATGATGTTCTGCTCTGGATGAATAGCAACAAGCTTAAGCTGAACACAGATAATACTGAAGTTATGCCTGTTGGCTCTGCATCTCGTCTTGAGTCGGTCGGCAGTGAGTGCGCAAACACAAAGCATCTGGCGTGCGTCTTTTCTAGAGCTCCGACGAATCGCGTCAATCCGGCCGTAACTGTCCCAAAGCACTCTTGTTTGCCCAGGCTTTTCGGTAGAACCTAGTACTTTGCTTGTCAAAAGGTGTGTCTGTGTGTGGCTGTTGAATGTCGACGAATGCATATGGACCCCCCCCCCCCCTCCACCGCCCCCCGTCCATATGCATCCGTCTACATGAGAGATGAGAGCATGAGAGATCCTGGCAAGAGAATGTGGCACTGGGTGGGTGGGTGGGTGGTTGAGAAGACAGACTCAATTTGGTGTTGTTGAGAATATCGATCGTTTATTAATTCTTTTATCTGAGTGGACGAGCGGAGACTGGTGTGCGCATGTCACAGTATGTGTGTGTGTGTGTGTGTGTGTGTGTGTGTGTGTGTGTGTGTGTGTGTGTGTGTGTGTGCGTGTGTGCGTGCGTGCGTGCGTGCGTGTGTGTGTGTGTGTGTGTGTGCGAGCGTGTGTGTGTGTATTCGTGCGTGCGCGCGCGCGCGCGTGTGTGTGTGTGTGTGTGTGTGTGTGTGTGTGTGTGTGTGTGTGTGTGTGTGTGTGTGTGTGTGTGTGTGTGTGTATTGTTTGATAGGCGATAATGGTAGTCTACAACATTTAAGGTTCTGTTTGTTGAAATGTATGTTAATGTGGTTTTTACCATAAGATGTTTGTACAGCGCAGTGAGTTTAACTCTGGTTAGAAAATAGCGCTTCATAAGAATGATTAATTATTATCATTAAGAAGATTCTGTAGCATGTGCTTCGTTATGACATCGTATGAAGACTAGCATGTGCTCTGTTGTTACACTTTTGTACCAAGACACTCTGGCATGCGCTCTGTTGATACACTTTTGTACCAAGATACTCTGGCATGCGCTCTGTTGTTACACTCTTGTACCAAGACACCCTGGCATGCGCTCTGTTGTTACACTTTTGTACCAAGACACCCTGGCATGCGCTCTGTTGTTACACTTTTGTAGCAAGATACTCTGGCATGCGCTTTGTTGTCACGCTTGGTTTTGTGTTACTGTTGTGTAGCGCTGCATTATCCACGCTCACCTCACGCCAGCCGGTCCTGACTGGGCAAAAGAGGAGGCAGTTGTAGCACTGTACTCGCAAGGTCAACTCTCTCTCTGCTCCCCTCCCCCTCCCCGTTTATCCCCCCCCCCCCCACTCTCTCGTAGTACTTGACATAGAGAGAATTTACTCCATTAAGTTTAAATGTGTGGACTGAATTGTACTGGGTGTGTAAATCACCGTTCCCTGACACCGAAGATAACACTAATAATAATAATAACAATACTGAATGGAAATTTGTAAGCGCCCTACCGATCAAAATATTTTAACAGCCCAAGGCGCGTACACAACCAAAATTAGTGATGACATGCTACAACATGAACGTTTAACAAAATACACATTCACTTACTGCATAGCACACACACACACACACACACACACACACACACACACACACACACACACACACACACACACACACACACACACACATCACACACACACACACACACACACCATGGCACACACAATGGCACACACACACACACACCATGGCACACACACAATGGCACACACACACACACACATACACACCATGGCACACACACAATGGCACACACACACACACACACACACACACACACGCGCACACACGCACGCACGCACATACGCACGCACACACGCAAATAGGTACACGTGCAACATGTACGCATTGATACAGGCAAGTCAACACGAAATGGGGGTGAGGTGGGTGGGGGCTGGGGGGGTTACGATTGGCAGCGGAAACAATTTCTTTTAGGAGTTTGGTCCATGGGCTGAGGGGAATAGTGTGGTTTTGAGTTGGTTTTGAACTGGGATTTTGTTGCAGCATAGCGTACAGAGTATGGGAGTTTATTCCATGTGACAGGGCCCAGATGGGAAAAGGTGCTTTGCCCTTGGAACTTTTTTTTTTTTTTTTTAATCCTAAAAGTGCGGATGGCCCCCGAGGAACGCACTGAACGGGATGGGATCTACCGGTGAAGGAAGGTGCGGCAATTTCTGAAACCACATCATAGCACATGGAAGAGACTTTATATTCAATTCTTTGAGCTATTGGAAGCCAATGCATCTTAGTCAAGAGTGATGAAGCATGAGTGCATTTAGAGGTTTTGAAAATGAGTCTGGCAGAACAATTTTGAACCTTTTGAAGTTTTTCGATGAGCTGTTGGGGCATTCTTGACAAAAGTTACAGTACTCAAGAAGTGACAATACCAGGGATGTGACAAGGGTTTTGGTAGCCTCAACTGTGAGGACATGTCTAACTGAGCTAATTTTACGCAACTCCAGGTAGGTAGAGTTTTGTATGCCAAAAATCACGCCTAGATTCCGGACTGACTTTGAGAATTGAATTTCGCTGTCACTGATTACAACTGAAAGTGGAAGGTTTGGCGAGTTTTGGGGATCAATGATCAGTGCTTCAGTTTTTTCATTGTTCACTTGTAGCTTGTTTTGCGTCATCCAGTCTTTCACATCAGCTACACATGACTGCATATTGCTAATCAGAGAGCGAAGATATTCACGTGGCGCTGAATTGTACAGTTGGCTATCATCGGCAAATTCACTATGTGAAAGTGAGTGTCTGTCAATGATCTGTGAGAGTGGTTGTGAGTACGGAAGAAACAGTATGGACCGAGACCCGAACCTTGGGGTACACCATAACAGAGTGGAGGGATTTGAACTCATAACCAGAAATGGATACCATTTGCTGTCTTTCGGTCAGATAGGATCAAAAGAACGAAAGAGCAGATTTCTGTATGCCATAAGCATGTTCGAGCCTGTGGAGGAGAATGCTGTGATCGATGGTATCAGATGCAGCGCTATGATCAAGGAGAGTGAGAAGAGACACTTGACTGTCATCACTGGCAGTGAGAAGGTCGTTCAGGACTCAAAGTGCCGCAGTTTCAGTGGAGTGACGAGCACGGTAAGCTGACTGAAATCGAGGCCAAAATGCGTTTGTGTTCAGATGGTCAGGTAACTGAGACTTGACAACCTTCTCCAACAACTTGGAAAAGAAAGCCAGATTTGAAACTTGATGTGATCGCCATTTATTGGGGTTGTTCGGTCTGGTATTTTGTTGTGGAGGTCGCTGGTTCGTCTCAGTCTCGCAGGAACATTAACATCCCTTACAAATCAGGTATAATGATGAATTTTAAGTTACTGCTTTTCACATTTTTACAAAATTCGCAGATGGTGAATAGCCGCGCTTCAGTTCAAGACGGTATCTATGCGCTCGGAAAAGCCCATATACGGTCGAGATGTTTCCGCAAAACTGCTCTTGAAACAGTTCCAATATTCGTCTGACTGACGATGTTCCTCTCGTCCTTTCAGGGAAGATCGTCTCGTGCTTTCTCTTTCCACGGCCCTCTCCTCCAGGCAGTCAATGGTGTGACATCCTTGGCTTTGTGCCCGCAGGTAGTGTGTCAAGCTCCTCAACATTTCACATCCTCCAGGCAGTCAATGGTGTCACGTCCTTGGCTTTGTGCCCGCAGGTAGTGTGTCAAGCTCCTCAACGTTTCAGATCGTCCGAGACACAAGCCACTTGTGATGGTTGCTTGGCCGCCAGTCTCTCTGCTCGGTCATTTCCCTTCACTCCGGCATGTCCAGGGCAGTACACCCACAGGAGTTTCCCTTCACTCCGGCATGTCCAGGGCAGTACACCCACAGGAGTTTCCCTTCACTCCGGCATGACCAGGGCAGTACACCCACAGGAGTTTCCCTTCACTCCGGCATGACCAGGGCAGTACACCCACAGGAGTTTCCCTTCACTCCGGCATGACCAGGGCAGTACACCCACAGGAGTTTCCCTTCACTCCGGCATGACCAGGGCAGTACACCCACAGGAGTTTCCCTTCACTCCGGCATGTCCAGGGCAGTACACCCACAGGAGTTTCCCTTCACTCCGGCATGTCCAGGGCAGTACACCCACAGGAGTTTCCCTTCACTCCGGCATGCCAGGGCAGTCACCCAGGAGTTCCTTCACTCCGGCATGTCCAGGGCAGTACACCCACAGGAGTTTCCCTTCACTCCTGGACAGTCCATGGGCAGTACACCCACAGGAGTTTCCCTTCACTCCGGCATGTCCAGGGCAGTACACCCACAGGAGTTTCCCTTCACTCCGGCATGTCCAGGGCAGTACACCCACAGGAGTTTCCCTTCACTCCGGCATGTCCAGGGCAGTACACCCACAGGAGTTTCCCTTCACTCCGGCATGTCCAGGGATGTACACCCACAGGAGTTTCCCTTCACTCCGGCATGTCCAGGGCAGTACACCCACAGGAGTTTCCCTTCACTCCGGCATGCCAGGGCAGTACACCCACAGGAGTTTCCCTTCACTCCGGCATGCCAGGGCAGTACACCCACAGGAGTTTCCTTCATCCGGCATGTCCAGGGCAGTACACCCACAGGAGTTCTTCCCTTCACCCGGCATTTGTACCCAAGGGCAGTACACCCACAGGAGTTTTCCCATACATCCTCCGGCATGACCAGGGCAGTACACCCACAGGAGTTTCCCTTCACTCCGGCATGATCCAGGGCAGTACACCCACAGGAGTTTCCCTTCACTCCGGCATGTCCAGGGCAGTACACCCACAGGAGTTTCCCTTCACTCCGGCATGTCCAGGGCAGTACACCCACAGGAGTTTCCCTTCACTCCGGCATGTCCAGGGCAGTACACCCACAGGAGTTTTCCCTTCACTCCGGCATGTCCAGGGCAGTACACCACAGGAGTTTCCATACTCCGGCATGTCCAGGGCAGTACACCCCAGAGTTTCCCTTCACTCCGGCATGCCAGGGCAGTACACCCACAGGAGTTTCCCTTCACTCCGGCATGTCCAGGGCAGTACACCAGGAGTTCCCTTCTCCATGCAGGCAGTTACACCCGGAGTCCCTTCACTCCGGCATGTCCAGGGCAGTACACCCACAGGAGTTTCCCTTCACTCCGGCATGTCCAGGGCAGTACACCCACAGGAGTTTCCCTTCACTCCGGCATGTCCAGGGCAGAGTACACCCAACAGGAGTTTCCCTTCACTCCGGCATGTCCAGGGCAGTACACCCACAGGAGTTTCCCTTCACTCCGGCATGTCCAGGGCAGTACACCCACAGGAGTTTCCCTTCACTCCGGCATGTCCAGGGCAGTACACCCACAGGAGTTTCCCTTCACTCCGGCATGTCCAGGGCAGTACACCCACAGGAGTTTCCCTTCACTCCGGCATGTCCAGGGCAGTACACCCACAGGAGTTTCCCTTCACTCCGGCATGTCCAGGGCAGTACACCCACAGGAGTTTCCCTTCACTCCGGCATGTCCAGGGCAGTACACCCACAGGAGTTTCCCTTCACTCCGGCATGTCCAGGGCAGTACACCCCAGGAGTTTCCCTTCACTCCGGCATGTCCAGGGCAGTACACCCACAGGAGTTTCCCTTCACTCCGGCATGTCCAGGGCAGTACACCCACAGGAGTTTCCCTTCACTCCGGCATGTCCAGGGCAGTACACCCACAGGTAGATTTCCCTTCACTCCGGCATGTCCAGGGCAGTACACCCACAGGAGTTTTCCCTTCACTCCGGCATGTCCAGGGCAGTACACCCACAGGAGTTTCCCTTCACTCCGGCATGTCCAGGGCAGTACACCCACAGGAGTTTCCCTTCACTCCGGCATGTCCAGGGCAGTACACCCACAGGAGTTTCCCTTCACTCCGGCATGCCAGGGCAGTACACCCACAGGAGTTTCCCTTCACTCCGGCATGACCAGGGCAGTACACCCACAGGAGTTTCCCTTCACTCCGGCATGACCAGGGCAGTACACCCACAGAGAGTGGATGTCATACATTCTTCACTCCGGCATGTCCAGGGCAGTACACCCACAGGAGTTTCCCTTCACTCCGGCATGCCAGGGCAGTACACCCACAGGAGTTTCCCTTCACTCCGGCATGCCAGGCAGTACACCACAGGAGTTTCCCTTCACTCCGGCAATGACCAGGGCAGTACACCCACAGGAGTTTCCCTTCACTCCGGCATGACCAGGCAGTACACCCACAGGAGTTTCCCTTCACTCCGGCAGACCAGGCAGTACACCCACAGGAGTTCCTTCACTCCGGATGACCAGGGCAGTACACCCACAGGAGTTTCCCTTCACTCCGGCATGACCAGGGCAGTACACCACAGAGTTTCCTTCACTCCGGCATGTCAGGGCAGTACACCCACAGGAGTTTCCCTTCACTCGGCATGCAGGGCAGTACACCACAGGAGTTTCCCTTCACTCCGGCATCGACCAGCCAGACAAGTACACCACAGGAGTTTCTATCGGATGACCAGGGCAGTACATCCACAGGAGTTTCCCTTCACTCCGGCATGACCAGGGATGTACATCCACAAGAGTTGTTGAAGGTGGATGTCGAACACTGACACAAAGGCTATTAGTGTGGGCTCCCCATTCCACCTTTCGCTTTTCGTAGCAAGCTCGTGGAATCTGTGAGGATGAGGGTATGTGTGGATAGATCCACCACAAGGTAGTTTCAGTAAGCATGGCTGTGCAGTCTTCGCGAAATAACTGACAGTCACATTAACCCTAACTGTACATCAATCAGTAATCGTATTTTTAAAAAACAACAACAACAACCAAACTCACACGCACACACGCATATGTACAAACACACACACACACACACACACACACACACACACACACACACACACACACACACACACACACACACACACACATGGACAAACACACATACATGCGCGCGCGTGCACGCACGCACGCACGCACGCACACACACACACATACACGAAATACACACTACAAACAACATAAACCACCATAATTATGCACACTGTAAAACTATGCCCACGCAAAAACGGGACCCGCAACCTTTATAATGACAACTCCAGCGACAAGTCTAGCTGCATAATAAAAAGCAGACTGACAAGCTCTGGACATCACAATCCATCAAAAGTCCATAAGACCAAGTCCGCACGCAGCAAATAACTTTATGTCACTGCAATGGCCGACCAGCTGGAACTGAAGTCAACGACCCCTAACTGCCTGCCACGTTAAGGAGAGTGATCTCCCTGGAGCGGCGCAGGCTGACGGGAGGGGGCGGTTGGGGGGCCGGGGGGGGGGGGCGGTGGGACGGGCAGCATTCGCTCCCCATCAGCCTCACAGCTGCTGCTTTCATGGTTTTGCCCCACCTTTGATCGCCTCAATGGCTGCGTCTGTCATTTTTCACTTGTTGCTATTGTTCGGAGCTAACCCGGAGACCACGACTCGCGGCCCAGCGGCCTAACTTGTTGCCCTGTGAAGCCCGTTCTTAATTGGGCGAACGTTTCTTCGCGAACCTATTTGGAAGTATTCGACGAAGCTAGCTGGTTCTTAATAATATTGGGCGAACTTTTCTTCGCGAACCTAGTTGGAAGTATTCGTCGAAGCTATATTCGGGGTCCAAAAAGCTTCGCTCAACATGTTTTGGGAACATTCGCCCTATTCGACGATCATTGCCTCTGACTGGCTGAGAGCAGAGCTCTCCTGTAGATGAAGAAAAAATAAAAATGGATGACGGTGTCGCTAGGTTCTCCACTCGCTTCGGAGGGAATTTGTTTATTTGTTGACTTGTGGGAGGCGCAGCCTTGTCTCGGAGACCCAAAATGAGATAGTAGTTAGTTGAATTACCCTGTGAGGGATGATGAAAGTATATTGACTTGACTCGACTTTGGCCTACATTTTCGATCATGCTGTCTGCTGCGCGTCTGCCGCAAGTTCGGGCCGAAGCTTGCGTCTCATTACGAGCCAGTTGAGATCGAAGTAAAGTTTGGACTGTCCGAACCATGTTCTGCGAACTAAAAGTTCAATTAAGAAACGAATCATAGTTCGTCGAACTGTCCGAAGTATGTTCGGCGAACAAACATTCGCCAAGTTAAGAACGCCTTTGAGCGGGGAAAGCAAGTAGGGCGGATTCACCTCCTAGCCAGGGCGTCTTCCACAGCGAACCGTAGCGGCAGTGGTGACGGGGAGAGACGCGATACGTTGGTCTTCCTCGAGCGGCAGTCTCGGCAGGTTGCAGTTAGGCTGGGGGGGGGGGGGGGGGGGGGGGAAGGGGGGGGGGCAACAAGCCCGGTTTGGGAGGCAGGTTGCAGTTAGGCTGGGGGGAAGGGGGGGGGGCAACAAGCCCGGTTTGGGAGGCAGGTTGCAGTTAGGCTGGGGGGAAGGGGGGGGGGCAACAAGCCCGGTTTGGGAGGCAGGTTGCAGTTAGGCTGGGGGAAGGGGGGGGGGGGCAACAAGCCCGGTTTGGGAGGCAGGTTGCAGTTAGGCTGGGGGGAAGGGGGGGGGGGGGGCAACAAGCCCGGTTTGGGAGGCAGGTTGCAGTTAGGCTGGGGGGAAGGGGGGGGGGGGAACAAGCCCGGTTTGGGAGGCAGGTTGCAGTTAGGCTGGGGGGAGGGGGGGGGGGGCAACAAGCCCGGTTTGGGAGGCAGGTTGCAGTTAGGCTGGGGGGGGGGGGGGGCAACAAGCCCGGTTTGGGAGGCAGGTTGCAGTTGCTGGGGGGAAGGGGGGGGGGCAACAAGCCCGGTTTGGGAGGCAGGTTGCAGTTAGGCTGGGTGGAAGGGGGGGGGGGCAACAAGCCCGGTTTGGGAGGCAGGTGCGATTGGGTGGGGGGAAGGGGGGGGGCAACAAGCCCGGTTTGGGAGGCAGGTTGCAGTTAGGCTGGGGGGAAGGGGGGGGGGGGGCAACAAGCCCGGTTTGGAGGCAGGTGTGGAGGGGGGGAAGTAGGCTGGGGGAGGGGGGGGGGCAACAAGCCCGGTTTGGGAGGCAGGTTGCAGTTAGGCTGGGGGGAGGGGGGGGGGGCAACAAGCCCGGTTTGGGAGGCAGGTTGCAGTTAGGCTGGGGGGAGGGGGGGGGGGGCAACAAGCCCGGTTTGGGAGGCAGGTTGCAGAGGCTGGGGGGGGGGGGGGGGGGGGCAACAAGCCCGGTTGGGAGGCAGGTTGCAGTTAGGCTGGGGGGAAGGGGGGGGGCAACAAGCCCGGTTTGGGAGGCAGGTTGCAGTTAGGCTGGGGGGAGGGGGGGGGCAACAAGCCCGGTTTGGGAGGCAGGTTGCAGTTAGGCTGGGGGGAGGGGGGGCAACAAGCCCGGTTTGGGAGGCAGGTTGCAGTTAGGCTGGGGGGGGGGGGGGGGCAACAAGCCCGGTTTGGGAGGCAGGTTGCAGTTAGGCTGGGGGAGGGGGGGGGGGCAACAAGCCCGGTTTGGGAGGCAGGTTGCAGTTAGGCTGGGGGGGGGGGGGGGGGGGGGCAACAAGCCCGGTTTGGGAGGCAGGTTGCAGTTAGGCTGGGGGGGGGGGGGGGGGGGGGCAACAAGCCCGGTTTGGGAGGCAGGCGTTCTGGGACAGTTGGAGGAGGGCGTTAGGGGGGGAGGGGGGGGGGGCAACAAGCCCGGTTTGGGAGGCAGGTTGCAGTTAGGCTGGGGGAAGGGAGGGGGGGCAACAAGCCCGGTTTGGGAGGCAGGTTGCAGTTAGGCTGGGGGGAAGGGGGGGGGGGGCAACAAGCCCGGTTTGGGAGGCAGGTTGCAGTTAGGCTGGGGGGAGGGGGGGGGGCGGGCAACAAGCCCGGTTTGGGAGGTCAGGTTGCCAGGAGTTAGGGCGGGCCGGGAAGGAGGGGTGCGGGCAGCGGGGAGGGCCAACAGACACCGGGAGTTGGGGAGGTGCAGGATTGCGAGGGACGGACATTGACGAGGGAGGTTGCCACGGACAGACATGAATTGCAGCGAGGGAGGTTGCCACGGACAGAAGTGACGAGGGAGGTTGCCACGGACAGACATTGACGAGGGAGGTTGCCAGGGACAGTGACGAGGGAGGTTGCCAGGGACAGTGACGAGGGAGGTTGCCACGGACAGACAGTGACGAGGGAGGTTGCCAGGGACAGTGACGAGGGAGGTTGCCACGGACAGACAGTGACGAGGGAGGTTGCCACGGACGGACAGTTGACGACGAGGGAGGTTGCCACGGGACAGTGACGATGGAGGTTGCCAGGGACAGTGACGAGGGAGGTTGCCAGGCGACAGTGACGAGGGAGGTTGCCACGGACAGACAGTGACGAGGGAGGTTGCCACGGACAGACAGTGACGAGGGAGGTTGCCACGGACAGACAGTGACGAGGGAGGTTGCCACGGACAGTGACGATGGAGGTTGCCACAGACAGTGATGATGGAGGTGGCGAAGGACAGTGACGATGGAGGTGGCGAAGGACAGTGACGATGGAGGTGGCGAAGGACAGCGACATAACTACAACTATGTGTGTTTACGCAAGTAAGCCGTAGGAACCGAGCGTCAAATGACAAATTTACTAATTAGAGATACTTTGTGCTTTTGATACAAATAAGCCATTGGATGCATATTACCAATGGTATAGTATCATTGACGACGCATGCGCAAAAACTAAAGAACAACCAATGAATGCGAATGTCCCATTCGCGTACTTGTAGCGTCGAACAAACTTCGATTCGCAGCAGTCACCGAGGTTTCCAGCAGCTCCAGCAGTCACCGAGGTTTCCAGCAGCTCCAGCAGTCACCGAGGTTTCCAGCAGCTCCAGCAGTCACCGTCGTTTCCAGCAGCTCCAGCAGTCACCGAGGTTTCCAGCAGCTCCAGCAGTCACCGTCGTTTCCAGCAGCTCCAGCAGTCACCGAGGTTTCCAGCAGCTCCAGCAGTCACCGAGGTTTCCAGCAGCTCCAGCAGTCACCGAGGTTTCCAGCAGCTCCAGCAGTCACCGAGGTTTCCAGCAGCTCCAGCAGTCACCGAGGTTTCCAGCAGCTCCAGCAGTCACCGTTTCCAGGGTTTCCAGCAGCGCCAGCAGTCACCGAGGTTTCCAGCAGCTCCAGCAGTCACCAGCAGCGGCAGCCGACTTGGGACGGATTTGCTGTGCCCAGTGCAACTTTGCACAAAATTCGCCCTCTGGATCGTCTCGCGTTTTCAACTGATTGCATTAAAAACTGAGTTTGATCACTTCTCAAATTGTGTCCCACTATCCCAGGCCATGGCTGAGATTAGTTACTGCGACTGCAAACAAGTGTATACTCTGATGTCGTTTTGGTGTAATTTAATGACATGATTATGTTGCTCAGTCTAACGCCACTTATGTGAAAAGCCTTTAAGTAAAAAAGGAAGAAAACTAAGAACGCCGAGAAGGAAATGTTGATAGGCTCGCACATGCACACCAGGTGGACACTGTCCAGTGTGCTGCAGTCACCGCCAGACACCCTCTTTCCCAATCTCAAGCGGCCCTAGTGCAAACTTAGAACGCTGCCTTGTCACGGCGGGCAAGTTAATTAGTCATTTTCACTTGTCACGCTCGTAAGTAAGTATGTACATAGTAATAATGTTGATATTATTAGAGTTATGTGGTTTTGACGATAGCATGCAGTCAAATGTGAGTGAAAAGCACGTAACTGTAATTATCCTTACATAATTACACATAATGGGCTGGAGTAAGTCAGAATATAGCCACTCGCGCTTAGTCCATCGCCAGGATTTCTGCCCTGTTAAATTTCTCCCTACCACGTCATCCTTCGGCTTCATTTTGCCCTTGAGGGGTTCCAACATAGAATGAAGATCACTATCCAGAGTCAATCAGACTTTTGTGAATGATCTTATGAATCGTATTTCCTACTGACAGGATCCTTGTGGTTCAGTGACCGGGTGAGAAACATCAAGTATCTCTAAGAAAACGTTAGCAGACATCATAGCTGAAGGATCACCCCGTTTTACCCTACGAATAGAAGTATCAAAAACAAAACCTGGAACAAAGCGGACAGCAAACACACAGAGGTTTAAGAGAACGCTGATTGTTTTTAGGGTAACTGACCCCCTTTTTAAGCCAGCAACAGACAGACAGATTAACGATGATACATGACTGACATTTTCTGCTTATCCGGCTTCGGCTATTGCTGCTGTCGTGTCGGGAGTGTGCTGAAGAATCCACACTCTTCCAGCAATCCTAGA
The DNA here is from genome assembly GCA_018857735.1 of Alviniconcha marisindica. Lineage (NCBI taxonomy): Eukaryota > Metazoa > Mollusca > Gastropoda > Provannidae > Alviniconcha > Alviniconcha marisindica. The sequence goes on from JABMCL010000816.1 coordinate 252,591, forward strand.
TGACGGAGCACTCCTTTTACTGTATAGACAAGGCAGTAACCTTTTACTGTATAAGAATCAACACCCTTCCAGCAATGCTAGATGACGAAGCACTCCTTTTACTGTATAAACAAGGCAGTAACCACAACCGTTCGATCTCTCTGTCTGACTGTAGGAAGAGGCATCATATAATTAATACAGTCACGACTGAAGAAGCTTTCCGTTTTACTGTGAGAAACAAGCTGTAGTCACAGCTGACGGATCACTCTGTTTTACTGTGAAAACCAAGCAGCAACTACACCGGACGGATTGCTCCATTTCACTGCACGAACAATATAGCAATTACAGCTGACGGACACGTGTTACTGGACGAACCAAGCAGTAATAACAACTGCACGATCACTCCGGGTTTTAATTTTTACTGTACGGACCACCCAGTAATGACAACTGTCAGATCACCCGCTGACGGTCTTACTGTTCGAGCCAAGGAATAATCACATCTGACAGAGCGCTCCATGTGACCGCATGAACAAACATGTAAAAAGACAGCTGACCGATTACTCCGTTTTACTGTACGAACCAAACTATACAGACGGTTTACAGTGCCGCATTGCAACCCTGCTGGAAGGATAGAAACACTCTCACAGCCTGGCGCCGCCTTTGGACAGCAGCAGAGTCCACTCGGGCAGTAGTCTAATGATGTGTTCATTAAAGCAGCTCTCGCTTCGGCCAAGCACCGATAGACCACCACAGCTGCGCTTCTCCAACACGTGGCACCAAAGCCAGATTTCAGGCTACAAACATAGAGACAGAAATATTGACTCACTACTTGCAGAACTGGACTGTTATTTCTAGGTAAGATGTAGACTTAGCTGCTCGCGATAACTGGGCTGTTCTTTCTCATAAATACGCGCGCGGGCTCACACGCACACACGCACACACACACACACACACACACACACACACACACACACACACACACACACCACACCACACACACACACACACACACACGCACGCACACACACACGCACGCACACACACACGCACACACACACACACACACACACACACACACACACACACACACACACACACACACACACACATTTTCATAATACTCTCACACACATACACTCGCACACACTCGCATACACTTATAATTGATCTCTGCTACTGCTTCTCTTGTAAACAGAGAGAGAGATAGAGAGAGAGAACTCGAACTGAGAGATAGAGAGAGAGAACTCGAACTCGAATTCGAAAACTTTATTTTTCAAAACCCTGTCTAACAACTAGTCCTTGCTAAGCTACTGATGAATAGATATCAAATTACAGGCAATATTTATATATGCTTATCTTATAAAGAACAGTAACGGAGAGGGTGGGAAGAGGGGTTAGACAGACAGACAGACAGACTGAGGTTTTTGAGTGATTGCCATTGCAATGACTGGTCATTTGAGACCTATTTTATACACCCAAAGAAAACTCTGCCCAATCCTTCCGACAGCTTGTGAGAGTGTCACAAGCTGTCGGAAGGATTGGGCAGAGTTCTCACAAGCTGTCGGAAGGATTGGGCAGAGTTCTATGGGTGTATAAAATAGGTCTCAAATGACCAGTCATTGCAATGGCAATCACTCAAAAACCTCAGTCTGTCTGTCTGTCTCTCTCTCTCCCTAGCAGTATTATGTCAGAATCCATCCTATGTAACTACTTCAAGGTGTGCACGAGTGACTGACAAGATATGATTGTCAGAGGTAGGTTGTTCCATAGATAAGCACCAGAGAAGGATATACTTGTTTTGAATATGTCTATCCTTGGCCTAGGCAAACTAAGGCGATAGTTCCTAGAATTGAAATAGCGTGAGAGAGAGAGAGAGAGAGAGAGAGAGAGAGAGAGAGAGAGAGAGAGAGAGAGAGAGATGCGTGTTCATTGTTGCTCATAGCTGCAGTAGAGTTTGTGCAGTTGGGCCGCGATAGGCGACTGACGCCGAGGGACCGTGCGAGCTGACAACACCTGTCAGGCAATGGTGGCCACTGCTTTCCGCGCTCCGGTGACCCATCTGTGAGTGCCGGGGGCTGCCACGTGTGGGTGGTGTACACACGGTCTCCCTTACGCCCTGTCGTTTTTCCCTAGTCATGGCCGGGCGGCATGACCCCTCAGTGGCTCTGGGTGTATGATCAGATACATACAGCAACGTAACAGTATCTGTCTGATCAGATACAGCAACATAACAGTGTCTGATCACATACACACAGAAACATAACAGTGTCTGTCTGATCAGATACACACAGCGACATAACAGTGTCTGTCTGATCAGATAATATAGTATGTGTCTGACCAGATGTACCGCAACATGGCAATGTGTGTCTGACCAGATGTACTGCAAATTGTAGTGTGCGTCTGACCAGATGTACTGCAACATGACTGTGTCTGACCGGACGTACTGCAACATGGCGGTGTGTATCTGACAAGATGTACCGCAACATGACAGTGTGTGTCTGACCAGATGTACTGCAACATGGCAATGTGTCTGACCAAAAGTACTGCAAATTGCAGTGTGTATCTGACCAGATGTACTGCAGCATGGCAGTGTGTGTCTGACCAGATGTACCGCAACATGGCAGTGCGTGTCTGACCAGATCTACTGCAACATAGCAGGGTGTGTCTGGCCAGATGTACTGCAGCATCAGTGTCAGTGTGTGTCTGATCAGATGTGCTGCAACATGACAGTGTGTGGCCGACCAGATGTACTGCAACATGGCAGCGTGTCTGACTAGATGTACTGCAGCATGGCAGTGTAATGTGGTCTTTCCTGACATGCTGCAGCACACCACTGTGTGTTTGTTCTATAGGAAAGCAGTGTAAATTGGTTCAGTTCAGTTCAAGATGATATTTATGCGCTCGGAAAAGCCCATATGCGCTCCACCCCGTCTCTCAGAATTTCACCCTACTTTGCCTTTGAAACGGTTCCAATGTTCGTCTGATTGACGATGGCCCTTTCTCGTCCTTTAAAGGAAGATCGTCTAGCGCTTCCTCTTTCCACACCTCTCTCCTCCATGCGATCGATGGTGTGATGTCCTTGACTTTGTGCCCGCAGATAGTGTGTCAAGCTCCTCAACACTTCAGATCTTCCGAGAAGCAAGCCGCCATTTGAGAGGGTTGCTTTGCCCGCCAGTCTGTCTGCTCGGTTATTTCCCTTCACTCCGGCATGTCCAGGGCAGTACACCCACAGGAGTGTTAAAAGATGGAAGTCGACCATTGACACATTGCAGTCTGGGATTCCCATTTTACTTTTTGTAGTGAGGATGATGGCATGTGTGGTCTGACTGTCATCTCTTGAGGCAGTCCAGCGGGAGGGCATGGGTGACTGCTTCCACCGCCTTTGTCAAGCTGGAGGTTGAGACCGTATGGGCCGCACTGTCTTCATGGATGACGGTCGCACCTTGCTTGACAGTGAAGCCCCATCCTGACTGGTGTTTGGTGACTGAGCCATCAGTGTACGCTATGAGGTCTTGCAGTTTGCTGTTTTCTTCAATAAAAGCTTGATCTCAGACGCTGTTTTGCCTCCTGGCCATTCTCGACAGTACTTTCCCAAGTTTTCTGGCTGGGGTGTTTCTCCTTGGTTTGCTTGAGCTCTGTCAGCTGTCGTACTTGCGGTGTTGAGTCCTCTACTTGGCCCATCAAAGACTTATTCAGTCCCAGTCTGCATCCCTTTGTGTCTTTCACGGCTTCATAAGGCGGGTTGTGGGTATTTTCGACGGCACTGAAGTATGACCCGCTCCACGTTCTGTCTGGTCTGTCTAGCATGAACCTCATGGTCTCAATGGGTGTGTCATGGTGGTTCCCAGTATGACTGGCATTGCCTCGTTCTGCACTCTGTCCAGCTTTAGCAGATTTGTCTGTGCCATTGTCGTGAAGCTTAGTCCGGCCGTAGTCAATGACACTGAGCGCCACACTTTGATGCAGTAGGAAGAGGTGGCATTGTTCAATACCCTTTGCAGCCACAGCCTTCAGGACTGACAGACCTTTCTTGCGCTTCAGTGCTGTTGTTTCCACGTGTTTTCTGTAGGTCAGCATTCTGACAAAGTGCATTCCAAGATATCTCAGAGGACTTGTTCGTTCGACCACAGCTCTATCAAAATGGTTAATGACTGTTGATTCTGTTGTCAAGAGTGCACCACAGTGTTTGTGTCTTGTCTGGATTGATGAGAGATCCTGTGTTGTGACACCACTGGGATACGCTATCCAGTTGTCGCACTGCTTTGCTGCCTCCTAGGAGTCCCTTGATGTTTGTGTACGAGTTCGTTATCTTCCAGTGTGAGAATCTTGCTGGGTCCACTTTGGTTCAGCTCTACCCGGCCCTTGGTGTCTACATTGAAGAGGACCGATGAGATCAGTGATCCTTGTGGTGGGTCCATTATGAGGTGATGAGAGCGGTGATCCTTGTGGTGGGTCCATTATGAGGTGATGAGAGCGGTGATCCTTGTGGTGGGCCCATTATGAGGTGATGAGAGCGGTGATCCTTGGGGTGGTGGGGTGCCCATTATGAGGTGATGAGAGCGGTGATCCTTGTGGTGGGCCCATTATGAGGTGATGAGAGCGGTGATCCTTGTGGTAGGCCCATTGTGAGGTGATGAGAGCGGTGATCCTTATGGTAGGCCCATTGTGAGGTGATGAGAGCGGTGATCCTTGTGGTGGGCCCATTGTGAGGTGATGAGAGCGGTGATCCTTGTGGTAGGCCCATTATGAGGTGATGAGAGCGGTGATCCTTGTGGTAGGCCCATTATGAGGTGATGAGAGCGGTGATCCTTGTGGTAGGCCCATTATGAGGTGATGAGAGCGGTGATCCTTGTGGTGGGCCCATTATGAGGTGATGAGAGCGGTGATCCTTGTGGTGGGCCCATTGTGAGGTGATGAGAGCGATGATCCTTGTGGTGGGCCCATTATGAGGTGATGAGAGCGGTGATCCTTGTGGTGGGCCCATTGTGAGGTGATGAGAGCGGTGATCCTTGTGGTGGGCCCATTATGAGGTGATGAGAGCGGTGATCCTTGTGGTGGGCCCATTATGAGGTGATGAGGAGCAGAGCTCCAGTTTCCAAGCTGTATAACCATTGTTCTTTCCAGGAGCGCTCCTGCAATCCTCCTGCATAAATTGATCTGACCAGACATACTGCGCTATGTTACTGTTTCTGACCAGATTTGTACTGCATCATGGTACTGTGTCTGACTAGATTTATACCGCAGCAATGCAGTTTGTTTCTGAGCAGATTTATACTGTAGCAAGACAATGTGTGTCTGACCACATGATTATGCATGGAACAGAGGTCGTGAAAGGCCCTCTGTGGGCTAGTCAATCTACGGCCAAATGAGGTATCAAATGAAAAAGTCAACAACATAAGATTTTTGAGCTATGTTACACTTGGGTATGCCCACAAAGTATCATATATAAAACAGGACACGAAATTCCTAATCCTACTAGGGGAAAACGAGGTCGCGTGACGTAATACAACCGTTGTACCTTTTCTGATAATAGATGAGGTATAACTTTCAAAATATGTTCAAAACCTACCAAATAATTAGAACAAACAAAAGCTGATGTTTTGTTTTCTTAGTGTGCATATTTTCAAGCAGAAATAGGCAGCCGATGTAGAGATCTGACGTCATTCACTACATGATGTTCTGACGTGTGCCTAACAAAATGGAGCAAAGAAAGGAACTCATTAGTTTCTACGTTTCATTAGAGACAATCCTGTCAAACTTCACGAGGAACTGACAGAGTTTTACAGCGAGCTTGGTGTTGCAGATTGTAATGTGACGCAACCGTGACGCCAAAGAGCCGTTGACACCTGAAAGAAAACCTTGGTGATAACGCCAGCACTCACAAAGCCTGGTCACAGTGTCCTGTCTAGACGAGCAAAATGTCCATGTTTTCACCCATACACCCTAGAGTCGAGACTACGGCCTATGCGACTTTTTAAAAACTTTTTTTTCAGGTGAGGAAGCAGAAACTGGTAGGGCGGGAGGTTTTTAATGGATACATGGTCTGTCAACATCTGTCATTTCAGAGCTCATGACTTTTCCCCTCATTATAGTACTAGAAAGCATGTAAAGTGTAGCTGAAAAAGTTGAAATTGCATAGCAAAAAGGGAATAGTACTTCGAGGAAATGTGAAAGTATCAAGTAAATCATAATTATGGTCAATTCGGCGTTCATGTTTTCCAGCCCAATTGTCATCAGAAATGGTGTACTCCTCGTAATCGATTGTTCGGGGTGCTTGCATTATGGGACAGAGAGGCAAGTCTGTAATCTAGTATTACTTTTATTTATTATTAAATCAGGCTATATCGATGAGTAACGAACACTTATTTCTGTTAAAAGGCACAGAATACCGGCCTACACCGAACTGGCGTGACGTCATTTCGCAGCCGTCAATGAAATAAGTGAACGGCAACGGCAGGCGTGCCCCGTGTGTGTGTGTGTGTGTGTGTGTGTGTGTGTGTGTGTGTGTGTGTGAGAGAGAGAGAGAGAGAGAGAGAGAGAGAGAGAGAGAGAGAGAGAGAGAGAGAGAGAGAGAGAGAGAGAGTGTGATCAAAAGCAGATACTATAAGATTGGCGTTTGGCAGGAACGCACAAGATGAACGAGTTTGTATTTCTTACAAACACTGTGACACTGTTACCAGCAGACCTGACTGCCGCCAGAACGCTGACAATGTATGTATCATCACCTTCAGCGTTATTCTTTCCTGTATCCTGTCAATTAACATAATTATGTCAAAATGTAACTGGTGCTCTAGGCTGGAAACCACTCTGTCTAGGCTTGGGTAATTCCCCCCCCCCCCCCCCCCCAAGAAAACCTATAAAAAAACACACTATAAAACAACAACAACAACTAAATACCTGTCTATAGCAGAGGTAGCTAGGCTAACTGCTTTCGGGCTGTTCATGGCACCGACGGCAGCATCAAGGAGACACTGTGCGTAAAACTTAAAGCTAAAAAGCGACCACAAACGCAATTCTTTACGCACATTTCAGAAAGAGAAATGTCCCACGCCAACAACAGAAGTGTCCGAGAAGCTTCAGCCAGTCACAACGCTCCAACTGATATTCCACGCGAAAAACTCGAAAAGTGACTCTCCTACTTGCTCCACAAACTAAAGCAGAGCAACGGAGCGAAAGACAGCTAGCTTTTGAACAAAACCGTCAAAATTATTTATGACGCACGCCTATTGACGACAAAAGACATCTGCAGCTCCAATCAAACGAAACAAATAACATTTACTTGAATGCTAACATCATTCACCAGACTCGAATCATCGTGCATTTCGCCTGTTAGCATCGTACCTCACGGTGGACAGACGGAAAGTTTGCGATGAGAGAAGGGGGCTTAGAGCTTACTGCGGAACCCTTCACTACTTTATCCCAGCAGACCAGCCATGCCAATTTTGTAAGAATTGTGACTAGAATATGTTGCCATACCTTTTACAAAGCAGACTAATAGATAAACATTGTACTCGTGCAACAATAATCGTCTGCTACAGTCAGTCGGTAAATCAACAAGGACCGTCAGTCACTTACAAAGACGACCCACTCGTCCTATGCGATCTCGGCTGTCTATAACTTTATTCCATCTCAGTGCATAAGCCGAGCTGAACTCCACAAACCTTTCCCGATACGGCAGAGTCGACACTGTTCAGGCACTGACAAATCTGCTGTTTTCTTCTTCTTTTGGATAACCTACCAAATGCACATCTAGGTCAACATGCTTTCAGAAACGTAAAATACCAGAAGCTAAAGAATAATTATGACGTATTGTGGCTATTTTTGTGACGTCCAGCGCGAGAGACACAGAAACAAAAGACAATCTACTTACCGCAGGCCAAAATGGTCTGAATATTATGAGGATAATATTTTACAGCTTCAAATCGAAAATTATACATGTTCTACTAGGCTTTGGTTGTCCTATTTTATATGTGACAATAAGCATACTTTTGTGAAACAAATGTCACCAGATTTAGCCATGTTGCTTGCTTTTTTACTCGAAACCGTAGATTGACTAGACAAAAAGAACAGGCTGAAGAGGTGAGGAAGAGAGTTCCAGATCACAGGTCCGATGTATAAGATCGAACGACAGCTTTAATTTCCCGCTGGGATGAATAAAGCATACTGTTATTATTTGTTGTTATAGTTATTGAAAGGTTGTCTCCCCATGGATCCTGCTGCCCATCTTAAGAACACGGAAGATCCGTATCGGAGGCTGATGGAAGAGAGCGAGATGTAGAGAAGAGATAACGCAACTCAGAGAAATAGGGAGGAGCTGTACTAGAGACAATGTGGAAGCAGACCGTTGTTGATCGATTTTATATGGCGCTATTGTCTGCTCTTCAGCACACTCACTGCGCTCTCGTTGCCTGTGATTCTAAATGAGTGACTAGCCTTTTGGAGCACGGTTTAGAATGTCCACCAAAGTGGTGTAGGCTACTTACAGCGCTGTTTGCTTGTTACATGGTTGTAGCCTTTTGTAGCACGGTTTAGAATGTCCACCAAAGTGGTGTAGACTACTTACAGCGCTGTTTGCTTGATACATGGTTGTAGCCTTTTGCAGCACGGTTTAGAATGTCCACCAAAGTGGTGTAGGATACTTACAGCGCTGTTTGCTCTTACATGGCTGGCGCCACGTGAAACTTCTGCCGTCTCGGCGTGTTCTGCGAACACAATACACTCATGCACCATGCCATGTCACTTCACGCAAAGCCCCGTATGTAGGATGCATGCGTGTTTAGCTGTAACCTGCCGTCTGCACCTTTGGCTGAATGACAGGGATCTTTTACGTGCAACTGCAATAACCCGGGGGTGGAACGGCGACCGAAATAAGAGTCAGCACAGAAGGCTGACCCCGGAGAACATTTTCCCGCCGCTTCTGCTGGGACTGGAACCCGTGACCTTTCGATCACGATTCCGGCGCTCTGACCAATAACCCGGGGGTGGAACGGCGACCGAAATAAGAGTCAGCACAGAAGGCTGACCCCGGAGAACATTTTCCCGCCGCTTCTGCTGGGACTGGAACCCGTGACCTTTCGATCACGATTCCGGCGCTCTGACCACTGAGCTATTCCCGATCCCATGAGATTCGAACTATTTTGTGTTGAATCCAGCTGTTGATCAGTAGCCAGTGGAGATCGTAGAGTAAAGGAGTTGTGTGGGCAGATTTAGTAGCCAGTGGAGATCGTAATGGGGTGATGTGGGCAGATTTAGTAGCCAATGGAGATCGTAAAGGGGTGATGTGGGCAGATTTAGTAGCCAGTGGAGATCGTAAAGGGGTGATGTGGGCAGATTTAGTAGCCAGTGGAGATCGTAAAGGGGTGATGTGGGCAGATTTAGTAGCCAGTGGAGATCGTAAAGGGGTGATGTGGGCAGATTTAGTAGCCAGTGGAGATCGTAAAGGGGTGATGTGGGCAGATTTAGTAGCCAGTGGAGATCGTAAAGGGGTGATGTGGGCAGATTTAGTAGCCAGTGGAGATCGTAAAGGGGTGATGTGGGCAGATTTAGTAGCCAGTGGAGATCGTAAAGGGGTGATGTGGGCAGATTAGTAGCCAGTGGAGATCGTAAAGGGGGATGTGGGCAGATTTAGTAGCCAGTGGAGATCGTAAAGGGGTGATGTGGGCAGATTTAGTAGCCAATGGAGATCGTAAACGGGTGATGTGGGCAGATTTAGTAGCCAGTGGAGATCGTAAAGGGGTGATGTGGGCAGATTTAGTAGCCAGTGGAGATCGTAAAGGGGTGATGTGGGCAGATTTAGTAGCCAGTGGAGATCGTAAAGGGGTGATGTGGGCAGATTTAGTAGCCGGTAGAGATCGTAGAGTACAGGAGTGATGTGGGCAGATTCAGGAGCTTTGCAGATGAGGCGAGCTGAACAGTTGATTACTCTTTGAATTTTATCAAGGAGAACCTGAGGAGAGCCAGTAAGAAAAACATTGCAACAATCAAGCCTAGACAGAACAAGAGAGGAAACGAGAGTTTGGGTGGCTTCGAAAGAAACATGCTGCCGGACTGAACCGATCCACCTGATCTCCAGGTAAGCAAGTTGATAGAGTTTGTTCACCTGTACCTTGAATGCAAGCTGGCTGTCAGAAATGACACCAAGGTTACGAGCTGCATTGGCAAGGGGATGTCACTCAGACCCACACGTGGTTTAGAAAGGAAATCAAAATCAGTTCCAGGAGCTGAGCCTATCAGAAGAACATCTGTTTTGTCGTCATTTAAGTTTATTCTGAACTACCCAGACCTTCACATCTGAAACGCAGGATTCGATGGTCTGTGCGACAGTGACTGCTATTGAAAGAGAATCCAGTAGATGGAGATAGAGCCAGAATCTGAGGCAGTCAGGAGGTCGGTGAAAACATGAAGGCGAGCTGTTCCAGGTCAGTGTAATGAGGCAAGCAGCAGAACTGAGGTCACCAAAGCCCTTCTGGTCCCAGTGCCGTAAGATGGCAGGGAAGGGCCACCCAGGAAAGCGTCAGAGGGAGTTCGGTTTCAATGGCGCATGTCGTTTGGAAAAGGCCTCTTATGCCGGTAAGACAGCCTACCGCGAGACTGCAGGAACAAGAGCAGACGGAGAAGGGACAGAGATCGCCAGAGAGTTTCCCGCTTTCAATGCAGGGGGCAACGCGGGGCAAGCCAGTCAACACAGTGCTGGCTTTTGTGGGATTATAAATCGTCCAAGGGTCGATAACCCTCGCGCCTTGCTTCAACATCCGGTCTGATCTACGACCGAATACATTTCATGGCTTGTTCGCCTCCCGACAGCGTGGGGGGACATTTTCTCTAATTCGTTTACTTTTCAATCGCATTGGAAAACAAACTTTTCTGCTCCTTTTTTCTGTTTGCAGAATTGGATCGAACACCGGGAAGTTAGAGGAGAGAAAGGGAAATGGACACAGTGGTGTTAGAGTATGTGATGCTGGCTTTTTTGTGTTGGGGAAGCGGGAGGGAGGGTCCGCGGGGCGCTCACGATCCATCCGATGCAATTTTTGATTGTCACGTTTGCGCCAGTGTGTGTGTGTGTGTGTGTGTGTGCGTCTGTCCGTCTGCGTGACCATTCTGCGTGACCATTTCTGACCATTGCATTAGAGCACGATCGTACAGTGCCCTGGAGTTTCCCTTTAGGCTAAAATCAACAGCCAGCTTCAAATTGTGTATTGCCATTTGGACATTAGTGTCCTCCGGATAAAACTGTGTATTGCCCTTTGGAGACTTCACCTGACCGTGAGTCTGTTTGGCCAAAGGTTTCTGAAGGTTTAGAGTACTAGTTATCATTGTGAAGATAAGCTTCTATGCAAGTGAACCTCAGTGCTGTAGCCATATTCCGGTTGTTATAGTCGAATCGGGTACCAACACATTTACAGCTATATTATAGAGAGAGAGAGAGAGAGAGAGAGAGAGAGAGAGAGAGAGAGAGAGAGAGAGAGAGAGAGAGAGCGCTAGTGTGCATCTCTGTTCGTTTGGTTGGCTTTAAAGTTTTTTGTTTTGTGTCAAATTTGTTTTTGCTTTTATCTAGAATAGTTCGTTCGCTTTTCTTCGCCCCGAAATGGATTTCATTATCTATAATAGCAAAGTTGAGTAAAGGACATTGGAGACGCAGAACGCATCAGATTTTGATAAAGATGCTGGAGATGCAGAGATTCCAATGACAGATATGCCTCTTTTTTCGGCAGGCGCGATGACTAACGGTAGGCTAGCGTCCCCATAACACATTGTAGGTCTGAGGCGCGCTGTCGCCCATCTCTCTCTCCACCGGAGGCCGGGCCAGCCCCGTGTAATGGTTGGCTCTCTGGCAAATTGAATCGTCTCTTCGCCGGCAACGGCCGGGGATAGGAACCTTTCGCCCTGATTGCGGCCCTGATCCCTCCTTCCAGTTTTTAATGAAAGGAAGAAGTGTATCACTGTTTTTCTTCTTCTTACAATGATGGCGTGTATTTAGTTCGGACTGTCACCAACCTGGCGCAGTCTGTTCTACCGGCTTCCTTTCGATGTCTGAGGTCAGCAAGGAAACAACCTGCAGGTCACTCAGAATGATTCTTCTTTCTTCTTGCTCTTTTTCCTATTCGCGTTTGCTCTGTTTTAGGCCTTTTTTTAGCCAGTTGTTTCCCTCCTCCTCCTCCACCTCCTCCATTTCCGCCCCCTCTTCGTCTTTCCTCTTCCCCTCTCCTATTCCTCTCTACTCCTCGGCCTCCTCTCATCTCCTTTTTCTGCTCCTCCTCTATTCTCTTATCCTCCTCTTTCACCCCTCCCAGTCTTCTCTCTCCTTCACTTCTCCTTACCTTCCTCTCTGCCCCCTTCTCCTCCCTACCTTCCTCTCTGCCCCCTTCTCCTGCTTACCTTCCTCTCTGCCCCTCCTCCTTACCTTCCTCTCTACCCCCTTCTCCTCCTTACCTTCCTCGCTACCCCCTCCTCCTCCTTACCTTCCTCTCTACCCCCTTCCTCCTCCGTACCTTCCTCTTTGCCCCTCCTCCTTACCTTCCTCTCTGCCCCTCCTCCTTACCTTCCTCTCTACCCCCTTCTCCTCCCTACCTTCCTCTTTCCCCTCCTCCTTACCTTCCTCGCTACCCCCTCCTCCTCCTTACCTTCCTCTCTACCCCCGTCTCCTCCTTACCTTCCTCTCCGCCCCTCCTCCTTACCTTCCTCTCTACCCCCTCCTCCTCCTTATCTTCCTCTCTACCCCCTTCTCCTCCTTACCTTCCTCTCTATCCCCCCTCCTCCTTACCTTCCTCTTTGCCCCTCCTCCTTACCTTCCTCTCTGCCCCTCCTCCTTACCTTCCTCTCTATCCCCTTCTCCTCCATACCTTCCTCTTTCCTTTCCTTCCTCTACCCCTCCTCCTTACCTTCCTCTCTACCCCTCCTCCTCCTTACCTTCCTCTCTACCCCCTCCTCTCCTTACCTTCCTCTCTACCCCCGTCTCCTCCTTACCTTCCTCTCTACCCCGTCCTCCTTACCTTCCTTCTACCTCCCTCTCCTCCTTACCTTCCTCTCCCCCCCCTCTTCTTACCTTCCTCTCTCCCCTCCTTTCCCCCTTCACCTTCTCCTCTCTACCCCCTCCTCCTCCTTACCTTCCTCTCTACCCCCGTCTCCTCCTTACCTTCCTCTCTACTCCCTCCTCCTCCTTACCTTCCTCTATACCCCCGTCTCCTCCTTACCTTCCTCTCTACTCCCTCCTCCTCCTTACCTTCCTCTCTACTCCCTCCTCCTCCTTACCTTCCTCTCTACCCCCGTCTCCTCCTTACCTTCCTCTCACCCCCTCCTCCTTACCTTCCTCTCTACCCCCCTCCTCCTTACCTTCCTCTCTACCCCCTTCTCCTCCTTACCTTCCTCTCTTCCCCCGTCTCCTCCTTACCATCCTCTCTACCCCCGTCTCTTTACCTTCCTATCTACCTCCTTCTCCTCCTTACCTCCTCTCCGCCCCTCCATTCCTTACCTTCCTCTACCTTCCTCTCCCCCTCCTCCTTACCTCCTCTCTCCCCCTCTCCTCCTCCTACCCTCCTCTCCTTACCTTCCTCTTTACCCCCTCCTCCTCCTTACCTTCCTCTCTACCCCCGTCTCCTCCTTACCTTCCTCTCTACCCCCGTCTCCTCCTTACCTTCCTATCTACCTCCTTCTCCCCCTCTTCCTTATCCTCCTCTTTCATCCTCCTCCCGCTCTTATCTCTCCGCCCCTTCTCTTCCTTATCTTCCTGAATACCCCCCCCCCCCTTCCTCCCTCTCTCTGCTCTCTTCTTCTCCTTTCCCTCCCCGCCCCCTCTCCTCCTTTTCCTTTCCCCCTCCTCATCTTCCTTTCCCTCCTCTCTCCTCCTCCTCCTCTTCCTTCTCCTCCTCTCTCCTACTCATCTTCCTTCTCCTCCTCCTCCTCCTCCTCCCCCTCTTCCTTCTCCTCTCCTCCTCCTCCTCCTCCTCTTCCTTCCCCTCTTCTCTCCTACTCCTCTTCCTTCTCCTCCTCTCTCCTACTCATCTTCCTTCTCATCCTCTCTCCTACTCATCTTCCTTCTCCTCCTCTCTCCTCCTCCTTCTCTTCCTTCTCCTCCTCTCTCCTACTCATCTTCCTTCCCCTCCTCTCTCCTGCTCCTCCTCTTCCTTCTCCCCTCTCTCCTACTCATCTTTCTTCTCCTCTCTCTTCCTTGTCTTCCTCTTCATTCTTGTCTTCCTCTCCCCCTGTCTTCCACCTCTTACTTCTCCTCCTCCTCCTTCTTTTCGTCCTCTCGTCTCTCCTCCTCCTCCTTAACGTCCTCTCTTCTCTCCTTCTTCTCGTCCTCTCTTCCCTCCTCCTCCTTCTTCTCGTCCTGTCGTCTCTCATCCTCCTCCTACTCGTCCTCTCTTCTCTCCTTGTTCTCGTCCTCTCTTCCCTCCTCTTCCTTCTTCTCGTCCTCTCGTCTCTCCTCCTCATTCTCGTCCTCTCTTCTCTCCTTCTTCTCATCCTCTCCTCCTCCTTCTTCTCGTCCTCTCGTCTCTCCTCCTTCTTCTCGTCCTCTCTTCACTTCCTCTTCTCGTCCTCTCTTCTCTCCTCCCCCTTCTTCTCGTCCTCTCTTCCCCCCTCCTCCTCCTCCTTCTTCTCGTCCTCTCTTCTCTCCTCCTCCTCCTTCTTCTCGTCCTCTCTTCCCCCCTCCTCCTTCTTCTTCTTCTCGTCCTCTCTTCTCTCCTCCTCCTCCTTCTTCTCGTCCTCTCTTCCCCCCTCCTCCTTCTTCTTCTTCTCGTCCTCTCTTCTCTCCTCCTCCTCCTTCTTCTCGTCCTCTCTTCCCCCCTCCTCCTTCTCCTTCTTCTCGTCCTCTCTTCTCTCCTCCTCCTCCTTCTTCTCGTCCTCTCTTCTCTCCTCCTCCTCCTTCTTCTCTCCTCCTTCCCCTCCTCCGTGTCCTCCTCCTGTTCCCCTGTTCTCCTCCCTCGGCTCTTAACATCGACCAAATATGTTGCTGCGTGTTGCTGCGTGTTGCTGCGTGTTGCTGCGTGTCGCTTCGGAAATAATACGACTTTCTTCCGCCTTGGGGCTTTTTACTGCAGTTGTTAATGTAAATTTATTGCAAGAAAACAAGGTGAGAGAGAGAGAGAGAGAGAGAGAGAGAGAGAGAGAGAGAGAGAGAGAGAGAGAGAGAGAGAGAGAGAGCATAATGCTATTATCGCCTCCAGCTTTGAACAGTGGGAAATAAATATTGATGGAGTTTGTTTCAAAGTTCTAAAAAAAAAAAAAAAAAAAAAAGAAGAAGAAGAGAAATGGGTTCAAGAATGCGCTTCACTGTCAGAGTGCGAGCGTGCCCCACCTCACTGTATCATCTTCTTCACCATTACTGTGGCAGTCAGTGCTGTGACTATTGTTTTATGTGTAGCCAATTGGCATGTCGATTAGCAGGGACAGGTTGAAAGAATACGCAACTGCCTAAAATATGAATCCTTGTGTAATAAAGTTCTGAGTCCCGAGAGTAGCAGCGGGCCCACCCCGTCTCCCTTCGTCCCTTAAATGTTGACACTTCCAAGCAAGAATTATTCAATGTTGACACTTCCAAACTTGAAATTTGTAACAAAACAAGAATTCGTCGAGGTGTTCGAAAATGATACCAATCGATAGACCGTCAAAAATACTAGCGTGAACCGTTCTTAATCTATAAACACCCATTAAACTCCGACCTACCAACCATTTAAAGGGATGAGCCTTCTCAAAACGTATTTTGTAGTAAATTAAAACACCACGTCCTCCTAAAACAGCTCGTTGAATGTCTGATTTGTATGGAAGTGTACAGTACGATGACCTCGGACCCTCGTCACCCGGATGTACCACCGTCACGTATTGCACACGGCACCTCACGTATCACACACGGCACATCACGTCACACACGGCACATCACGTATCACACACGGCACCATCAGTCACACACGGCAACCATCACGTATCACACACGGCACCATCAGTCACACACGGCACCATCACGTATCACACACGGCACATCACGTATCACACACGGCACTCAGTCACACACGGCACCATCACGTATCACACACGGCACCATCAGTCACACACGGCACCATCACGTCACACACGGCACCATCACGTATCACACACGGCACCATACGTATCACACACGGCACCATCAGTCACACACGGCACCATCACGTATCACACACGGCACCATCACGTATCACACACTGCACCATCAGTACACACACTGCACCATCAGTCACACACGCACCATAGTCACACACGGCACATCACGTATCACACACGCACCATCAGTCACACACGGCACCATCACGTATCACACACGGCACCATCAGTCACACACGGCACCATCACGTATCACACACGGCACATCACGATCCACACGCACCATCAGTCACACACGGCACCATCAGTCACACACGGCACCATCACGTATCACCCACACACGGCACCATCACGTATCACACACGGCACCATCACGTATCACACACGGCACCATCAGTCACACACGGCACCATCACGTATCACACACGGCACCATCACGTTCACACACGGCACCATCACGTTCACACACGGCACCATCACGTATCACACACGGCACCATCAGTCACACACGGCACCATCACGTATCACACACGGCACCATCACGTATCACACACGGCACCATCAGTCACACACGGCACCATCACGTATCACACACGGCACCATCACGTATCACACACGGCACCATCAGTCACACACGGCACCATCACGTATCACACACGGCACCATCAGTCACACACGGCACCATCACGTATCACACACGGCACCATCACGTATCACACACGGCACCATCACGTATCACACACGGCACCATCAGTCACACACGACTGCACCATCAGTCACACACGGCACCATCACGTATCACACACGGCACCATCACGTATCACACACGGCACCATCAGTCACACACGGCACCATCACGTATCACACACTGCACCATCACGTATCACACACGGCACCATCAGTCACACACGGCACCATCACGTATCACACACGGCACATCACGTATCACACACGGCACCATCAGTCACACACGGCACCATCACGTATCACACACGGCACCATCACGTATCACACACGGCACCATCACGTATCACACCGACATCATCAACCGGCACCATCACGTATCACACACTGCACATCAGTCACACACGGCACCATCACGTATCACACACGGCACCATCACGTATCACACACGGCACCATCACGTATCACACACGGCACCATCAGTCACACACGGCACCATCACGTATCACACACGGCACCATCACGTATCACACACTGCACCATCACGTATCACACACGGCACCATCACGTATCACACACGGCACCATCACGTATCACACACTGCACCATCACGTATCACACACTGCACCATCAGACACACACGGCACCATCACGTATCACACACGGCACCATC
>JABMCL010000816.1:275000-305000 GCA_018857735.1 Alviniconcha marisindica
CAGCAATCCTCATGCATTCATGGCGCGCCCCACGTCGTTGAAGACACGTGCTTTCAGCAAGATCATAATTATTCATTCCTTTGACACCTGAAATGTAATGCCAACTGGAGTCTGATTTCCAACGGTCTCAGCAGCAGAGCTTTCACGCGCGCGAGTCAGCACAGAGAGAGAGAGAGAGAGAGAGAGAGAGAGAGAGAGAGAGAGAGAGAGAGAGAGAGAGATGTGAATGGGGTTAAGTGTTGGCACTATTGTCAGCAGTCATGTTTGCGACCTGCACGTGCACCCACCGCGGACGTCAAAGGCTGTGACCACACGGGGGGCTGGCACTCAGTCGCGTCGGATGAGTTCGTACCAGCCGTAGCACACTGCTGACACAAGACATAACAACAGTAGCACACTGCTGACACAAGAAATAACGGCAGTAGCACACTGCTGACACAAGAGATAACAGCAGTAGCACACTGCCGACACAAGATACAACGGCAGTAGCACACTGCTGACACAAGAGATAACGGCAGTAGCACACTGCTGACACAAGAGATAACGGCAGTAGCACACTGCTGACACAAGAGATAACGGCAGTAGCACACTGCTGACACAAGACATAACGGCAGTAGCACACTGCTGACACAAGATACAACGGCAGTAGCACACTGCTGACACAAAACATAACAACAGTAGCACACTGCTGACACAAGATACAACGGCAGTAGCACACTGCTGTCACAAGACATAACAACAGTAGCACACTGCTGACACAAGATACAACGGCAGTAGCACACTGCTGTCACAAGACATAACAACAGTAGCACACTGCTGACACAAGATACAACGCAGTAGCACACTGCTGACACAAGAGATAACGGCCGATACGGGAAAGCGCAAAGGCCATCTTTAAGGCCGCTAACCACAACGCCATTGATATGGCCGCTAACCACAACGTCACTGATATGGCCGCTAACCACAACCTCATTCATATGGCCGCTAACCACAACGTCATTCATATGGCTGCTAACCACAACGTCATTTATATGGCTGCTAACCACAACGTCACTGATATGGCCGTTAGGCACAACGTCATTCATATGGCCGCTAACCACAACGTCACTGATATGGCCACTAGGCACAATGTCATTCATATGGCCGCTAACCACAACGTCACTGATATGGCCACTAGGCACAATGTCACTGATATGGCCACTAGGCACAATGTCATTCATATGGCCGCTAACCACAACGTCACTGATATGGCCACTAGGCACAATGTCATTCATATGGCCGCTAACCACAACGTCACTGATATGGCCACTAGGCACAATGTCATTCATATGGCCGCTAGGCACAATGTCATTCATATGGCCGCTAGGCACAATGTCATTCATATGGCCGCTAGGCACAATGTCATTATATGGCCGCTAGGCACAACGTCATTCATATGGCCGCTAGGCACAATGTCACATATGGCCGCTAGGCACAACGTCATTCATATGGCCGCTAGGCACAATGTCATTCATATGGCCGCTAACCACAACGTCACTGATATGGCCGCTAGGCACAATGTCATTCATATGGCCGCTAACCACAACGTCACTGATATGGCCGCTAGGCACAACGTCATTCATATGGCCGCTAACCACAACGTCACTGATATGGCCGCTAGGCACAATGTCATTCATATGGCCGCTAACCACAACGTCACTGATATGGCCGCTAGGCACAATGTCATTCATATGGCCGCTAACCACAACGTCACTGATATGGCCGCTAGGCACAATGTCATTCATATGGCCGCTAACCACAACGTCACTGATATGGCCGCTAGGCACAACGTCATTCATATGGCCGCTAGGCACAACGTCACTGATATGGCCGCTAGGCACAATGTCATTCATATGGCCGCTAGGCACAATGTCATTCATATGGCCGCTAGGCACAACGTCATTCATATGGCCGCTAACCACAACGTCACTGATATGGCTGCTAGGCACAACGGCAGGACAAGCAGCCCATTAGAAAGCCAGAATCCAATCCATTTATAAGGCCGCTAACTACATGTGAGCCAGTTTGGCCTGGCAGTAAGGCGTTAGGCTGGCAAGCAGAAGTGCCTCGGCTCGATTCCGCTTCGGCCCTCCCTTCTCTTGAAAAAGGTTGTGGTTTGTGGACACTGTCTTGTGACTTTGTCCCTCACAATTAATGTAACATTAAAATGGGTCTCATCGCTGCCTATCTTAATGCAGAAGTCATTCTGGTGGTGACAGTGTAGCGATAGGTATATAATCTCCCTCTCCCCCCACCTCCACACCCCCTTCCCCCCTTTTCCCCGTCCCTAATTGTGAGCCGGTTTGGCCTAGCGGTAAGGCGTTAGGTTGGTAAGCAGAGGGACTTCGGTTCGAATCCGCTGTGGCTCTCCTTTCTCTTCAGTTGTGGTCTGTGGACACTGTCTTGTGAATTTGTCCTTCACAATTATGAAACATTAAAATGGCTCTCATCGCTGCCTATCTTAATGCAGAAGTCATTCTGGTGCTGACAGTGTAGCGATAGGTATGTAATCTCCCTCTCCCCCCACTTCCAGACCCCCTTCCCCCCTTCTCCCCGTCCCTAATAAGCCTTATGGTTTCTGTGGACGTTAAACACCCTGTTTACTTACACGTGGATATGCCCATTTACAAGGTCGCTAATCACAAAAGTAATTTATAAGGCGGCTAACAACAATGTTTTGACAAGAAGCCCACTTATAAGGCAGCTAACCAAAACGTGTTGACAAGAAGCCTATTTATAAGGCGGCTAACCAAAACGTGTTGACAAGAAGCCCATTTATAAGGCGGCTAACCACAACGTGTTGACAAGAAGCCCATTTATAAGGCTGCTGACCACAAGGTGTGGGCGTACCCGTCCCTAATAAACCTTATGGTTTCTGTGGACGTTAAGCGCCATGTTTACTTACTTATGTGTGGGCAAGAAGCCCACTTAAAATGCCACTAACCACAAGGTGTGGGCAAGAAGCCCACTTAAAATGCCACTAACCACAAGGTGTGGGCAAGAAGCCCACTTAAAATGCCACTAACCACAAGGTGTGGGCAAGAAGCCCACTTAAAATGCCACTAACCACAAGGTGTGGGCAAGAAGCCCACTTAAAATGCCACTAACCACAAGGTGTGGGTAAGAAGCCCACTCATCTCATTTATAAGGCTGCTGTCCGTAACTTACGAACAAGAAGTCCATCTTTGAGGCCGCTAACCACGTCATTTATCAGGCAGTTAACCACGTCATTTATAAGGCCGCTATACATAACCACAACGCCATTGTAAGGTCGCTAACTGCGTCATTTATAAGGCAGTTGACCACAACGTCCTTGATAAGGCCGCTAACCACGTGATTCACACGGCCGCTAACCACAGTGTCATTTATACGGCCGCTAACCGCTTGATTTATAAGGCCGCTAACCACGTGATTTATAAGGCCGCTATACATAACCGCAATGCCATTGTAAGGCCGCTGACTGCGTCATTTATAAGGCAGTTGACCACAACGTCACTGATAAGGCCGCTAACCACAGTGTCCCGCTTGATTTATAAGGCCGCTAACCACGTGATTTATAAGGCCGCTAACCATGTGATTTATAAGGCCGCTAACCACGTGATTTATAAGGCCGTTAACCACGTGATTTATAAGGCCGCTAACCACGTGATTTACACGGCCGCTAACCACGTGATTTATAAGGCCGCTAACCACGTGATTTACACGGCCGCTAACCACGTGATTTATAAGGCCGCTAACCACGTGATTTATAAGGCCGCTAACCACGTGATTTACACGGCCGCTAACCACGTGATTTATAAGGCCGCTAACCACGTGATTTACACGGCCGCTAACCACGTGATTTATAAGGCCGCTAACCACGTGATTTATAAGGCCGCTAACCATGTGATTTATAAGGCCGCTAACCACGTGATTTATAAGGCCGCTAACCATGTGATTTATAAGGCCGCTAACCATGTGATTTATAAGCTCGCTAACCACGTGATTTATAAGGTAAACATGGTGCTTCACGTCCACAGAAACCATAAGGCTTATTAGGGACAGGGAGAAGGTGGGGGAAGGGGGTGTGGAGGTAGGGGGAGAGGGAGATTACATACCTATCGCTACACTGTCAGCACCAGAATGACTTCTGCATTAAGATAGGCAGTGATGAGAGCCATTTTAATGTTTCATAAATGTGAAGGACAAAGTCACAAGACAGTGTCCACAGACCACAACTGAAGAGAAAGGAGAGCCACAGCGGATTCGAACCGAAGTCCCTCTGCTTACCAGCCTAACGCCTTACCGCTAGGCCAAACCGGCTCACAATTTTATAAGGCCGCTCACCACGTGATTTATAAGGCCGCTAACCACGTGATTTATAAGGCCGCTAACCACGTGATTTAAAAGGCCGCTGACCACGTGATTTATGAAGCCGCTGACCACGTGATTTATAGGGGCGCTAACCACAATGCGGGACGAGAAGCCCGAGCGCAGAGCCTAGTCTTTTGCTGCTCCAGCTGCAGCCGGAAGTGATCGCTAAACCAGGTGGGAGTTACTCACCGCCGTGGAGTGGCGACACTACCCCCCAGTTCAGGTGGAGCACGGTAAACAGGGATTAGGTTGCACACCCGGCTTTTAAAGGGGTGGTGTCTATGAAGAAGGGCGCCGTGACAGCCAGCAGAGAATGGATCAGCGTCATCAGACCCGTCATTATCCACTCAGCTAGCGTCCTCGCCACTTAGCTTCTCAGTGGCTTAGGCTATTCGCACGGACTGCCTCCTGCCCGGATGCCGCCCGCCAACACTGTTTTGCAATGAAACAATGTTTCTTGTAAGATTCAGCTTTTATGAAGTGAAAAGCGAAACAGTGGGGTTTCACTACTGTGTTGTAGAAGACGAGCCATGGTACCCGGGCCGGAGGCAGGTGCTGCTCTGGGCCACAAGAACAAACCCTCATCGTCAGGCCGAAAGGGGGCCGTTGTCGCAACTTCCCCAGCCCCCGCAGGCCCAACCCCACTACCTCTGACCAATGTCCGCGTGGCGCTGGCCCCACAACAGATCAGGCAAATCCGGCCTGAGGGAGTGCACCCGCGAGGCCAGCTGTGGGGACCAGCAACATCCCTAACATTGAATGTGAACACTGCCCCGAAAACAACTGATCATCTAGGCCAGCTGAACAGGTGGTGGTAGGCACAGGCACTGAAAGACAAAAGACCGGACTGATGATCTAGTACAACACAGGCACTGGAAGACAAAAGACCGGACTGATGATCTAGTACAACACAGGCGCTGGAAGACAAAAGACCGGACTGATGATCTAGCACAACACAGGCACTGAAAGACAATAGACCGGACTGATGATCTAGTACAACACAGGCACTGAAAGACAAAAACCGGACTCATGATCTAGCTGAGATAGCTGCAAAGGCGGCGGAAGACGGAAGACCGAAAAGCAGCACAGGCATTTGAAGGCAGAAGACTGAACTGATACTATGGGCCAGCAGCACAGGCATTTGAAGGCAGAAGACTGAACTGATACTATGGGCCAGCAGCACAGGCATTTGAAGGCAGAAGACTGAACTGATACTATGGGCCAGCAGCACAGGCATTTGAAGGCAGAAGACTGAACTGATACTATGGGCCAGCAGCACAGGCATTTGAAGGCAGAAGACTGAACTGATACTATGGGCCAGCAGCACAGGCATTTGAAGGCAGACGACTGAACTGATACTATGGGCCACTTCCCCTGGCCACAGGTATCGGGTGCCTGAAGCCAGGCGAAGGAACCAGAGGGATGTCGACGCTGGTTGGTTAAGGCACTGGACTCAGCAAGGAGAGAACACGGCCAACAACCGCCTGGATTCGGCTTCCACTTCGCCTGAGGATAGTGGACTTAGTGGTTAGTCCGTAGGATGGGACCAAAAACCCATGATTCTGTGCTACAACTCTTTCATGTTCGGACATATTCTTTCACCCAAGACAAAGTTTCACAACTAAAAAGACATAATCGGACATATAATATTTCATCTGAGACAATGTACCACAAATAAAGAGACATGATCAAACATAGTCCTTCAAATGAGACAAAAGGCCACAAATAAAGAGACACACGTGCATGTTTTACAGCACTATAATAATGATGTTAGTTCACCGAAATACTTAGATACAGTACTAAATAATGACTCTGACATGAAGACAATTGTATTCCGTTGGAAGCAGCTATCAGTCAACCAGGAGAACCGCAAGACTGACGACAAACGGTAATGCACATAGTTCTGTGTCCGCTAGTGCCCTCTGTCCGCTAGTGCCCTCTGTCCGCTAGTGCCCTCTGTCCGCTAGTGCCGTTAAGCCCGTTCTTAATTGGGCGAACATTTGTTCGCGAACATAGTTGGGAGTATTCGGCGAATATAGTTGGTTCTGAATTGGGCGAACGTTTGCTTCGCGAATATAGTTCGGAGTATTCGTCCAACTGCGACGAAGCTATAATTATTTGGGGTCCAAAAAGCTTCGCTCAACATGTTCTGGGAACATTCACCCTATTCGACGAACCTTGCCTCTGATTGGCTGAGAGCGGAGAGCTCTCCTGTGGATGAGGAAGAAAAAATAAATAAAATGGATGACGGTATAACTAGGTACTTCACTCGCTTCGGATAGAATTTATTTGTTGACTTGTGGGAGGTGCAGCCTTGTCTCTGGGACCCAGAATGATATAGTAGTTTGTTGAATTACCCTGTGAGGGATGATTAAAGTATATTGACTTAACGACTTAACTAACCAACATTTTGGATCACGCTGTCTGCTGATCATTACAAGCCAGTTAAGAACGAAGTATAGTTCGACGAACTGTCCGAACCATGTTCGGCGAACTATGAGCTCAATTAAGAAACGAAGTAAAGTTCGACGAATACTCCGAACTATGTTCGGCGAAGCAAATGTTGGCCCAATTAAGAACGGGCTTTACGCTGACCAAACGGACAGCTAGGTTCGGTGAAACCGTAGACAGCTCGGCTGTCTGGACTTGCACGTTGTGCCCCAGACAACTGTGACCAGTGCCGCCGTTAGTGCCCATCTGGCACTCGTCCTGACGAAGCGAATCACTAGCAAGAGTTTGAAATATGGCAGCAGTCCCGCCGAAGTGATCACAAGTGGCTAGTGACCTGGTTGTTGGGTTTTAGCGTCTCGTTAACCGCGCAGAGTCCGCACAGAACGAATCCTACATTGCAGTTTGTTTAACACCAGTTAAAAACACAGGCCTTTTTAGGACAAGAACGAATCCTACATTGCAGTTTGTTTAACACCAGTTAAAAACACAGGCCTTTTTAGGACAAGAACGAATCCTACATTGCAGTTTGTGTAACACCAGTTAAAAACACAGGCCTTTTTAGGACAAGAACGAATCCTACATTGCAGTTTGTGTAACACCAGTTAAAAACACAGGCCTTTTTAGGACAAGAACGAATCCTACATTGCAGTTTGTGTAACACCAGTTAAAAACACAGGCCTTTTTAGGACAAGAACGAATCCTACATTGCAGTTTGTGTAACACCAGTTAAAAACACAGGCCTTTTTAGGACAAGAACGAATCCTACATTGCAGTTTGTGTAACACCAGTTAAAAACACAGGCCTTTTTAGGACAAGAACGAATCCTACATTGCAGTTTGTTTAACACCAGTTAAAAACACAGGCCTTTGTAGGACAAGAACGAATCCTACATTGCAGTTTGTTTAACACCAGTTAAAAACACAGGCCTTTTTAGGACAAGAACGAATCCTACATTGCAGTTTGTTTAACACCAGTTAAAAACACAGGCCTTTGTAGGACAAGAACGAATCCTACATTGCAGTTTGTTTAACACCAGTTAAAAACACAGGCCTTTTTAGGACAAGAACGAATCCTACATTGCAGTTTGTTTGACACCACTTAAAAACACAGGCCTTTTTAGGACAAGTTTGTCTAATTCACTGTTGTTATCACGTCAAAAACCAACCATCCATCAATGCAGAGCAGCACATGTTTTCAAGTTAGTACCTATTTATATTCCGTAGTCACTTACCACGGGAACCTGCTCAGTTAAATCATTTGTGACTATGAGCAAGGTGACCTATCTTATTCCTCGGGTTCCATGGGAAACTGCGTTAGCCAAAACAAACGCAGTTGAAAAGTAGAGAGTCTTTGGAAAAGATGAGGGTGAAGGGACCGGAATGGTCAAAATTAGGACGAGGGTGAAATTCTGGTAGTGGGCAAAGCACGCGTGGCTATATTCTGACCTACTGCAGGCTTTAAAAGGAGAACATTTGTCAGCTTTGGGTTCTCAGCAGAGGGGACCTTCAGTAATTCTTGCGTCCGCGGTACCCCACTACGGGTGAGTAACACGTGTCAATGCTCTCGTGTCTGTGGCCGGAAAGTGTAGATGGTAGCCTCTTGGCAATGATGTCTGTAGCCGGAAAGTGTAGATGGTAGCCTCTTGGCAATGATGTCTGTGGCCGGAAAGTGTAGATGGTAGCCTCTTGGCAATGATGTCTGTGGCAGGAAAGTGTAGATGGTAGCCTCTTGGCAATGATGTCTGTGGCAGGAAAGTGTAGATGGTAGCCTCTTGGCAATGATGTCTGTAGCCGGAAAGTGTAGATGGTAGCCTCTTGGCAATGATGTCTGTAGCCGGAAAGTGTAGATGGTAGCCTCTTGGCAATGATGTCTGTAGCCGGAAAGTGTAGATGGTAGCCTCTTGGCAATGATGTCTGTAGCCGGAAAGTGTAGATGGTAGCCTCTTGGCAATGATGTTGTGGCAGGAAAGTGTAGATGGTAGCCTCTTGGCAATGATGTCTGTAGCCGGAAAGTGTAGATGGTAGCCTCTTGGCAATGATGTCTGTAGCCGGTAAGTGTAGATGGTAGCCTCTTGGCAATGATGTCTGTGGCCGGAAAGTGTAGATGGTAGCCTCTTGGCAATGATGTCTGTAGCCGGAAAGTGTAGATGGTAGCCTCTTGGCAATGATGTCTGTGGCCGGAAAGTGTAGATGGTAGCCTCTTGGCAATGATGTCTGTAGCCGGAAAGTGTAGATGGTAGCCTCTTGGCAATGATGTCTGGGGCCCAGGAAAGTGTAGATGGTAGCCTCTTGGCAATGATGTCTGTGGCAGGAAAGTGTAGATGGTAGCCTCTTGGCAATGATGTCTGTAGCCGGAAAGTGTAGATGGTAGCCTCTTGGCAATGATGTCTGTGGCAGGAAAGTGTAGATGGTAGCCTCTTGGCAATGATGTCTGTAGCCGGAAAGTGTAGATGGTAGCCTCTTGGCAATGATGTCTGTAGCCGGAAAGTGTAGATGGTAGCCTCTTGGCAATGATGTCTGAGGCAGGAAAGTGTAGATGGTAGCCTCTTGGCAATGATGTCTGTAGCCGGAAAGTGTAGATGGTAGCCTCTTGGCAATGATGTCTGTGGCAGGAAAGTGTAGATGGTAGCCTCTTGGCAATGATGTCTGTGGCAGGAAAGTATAGATGGTAGCCTCTTGGGAATGATGTCTGTGGCCGGAAAGTATAGATGGTGGCCTCTTGGCAATGAAGGCTGTGCGCTGCTGGAAACCCAAGTTTACAACTCTTTCACCAACCAGCTAACTAAACAGCCAACCCATCAACCCAACAATCAGCCCAAAACTGATAGCCTGTCAGCCAGCAGTAATCCAGCCATCGACAAAGAATGACAGCCAACCAGTCCAGCAACTAAACAGGCCTTCGGTTCGGCAGATTAGTGTGACTGCTACACTTTTAGAGGTCGCTTTATTTACCGCCTCTCTCTGTCTCTGCGTGCATTCGTAACGCACGAGGTGAACCAAAGTCGATTCAAAAAAGACGCTTCTGTCTCTCTCTCTCTCTCTCTCTCTCTCTCTCTCTCTCTCTCTCTCTCTCTCTCTCTCCTTCTGTCTGTCTGTCTGTCTGAATGTCTGTCTGTCTGTCTGTCTCTCTCTCTCTGTCTCTCTCTGTCTCTGTCTCTGTCTCTCTGTCTCTGTCTCTGTCTCTGTCTCTCTCTCTCTCTCTCTCTCTCTCTCTCTCTCTCTCTCTCTCTCTCTCACACACACACACACACACACACACACACACACACACACACACACACACACACACACACACACACTGACACAGTCACATAAAGAAGAAGAATACACAAATTTTATATAGAGCTGTTCCCCGCTGTACATCCATAAACACACACTCTCTCTCTCTCTCTCTCTCTCTCTCTCTCTCTCTCTCTCTCTCTCTCTCTCTCTCTCTCTCCCCGACTCATTTCTGGCACCCCTCTCAGCTTTTCTTCCTGTGTGTGGCGGGTGAGGGACAAAGCCACCAAAGGCCGCATCACTGCACACAGCAATCTTGGACTAGAAACTCGCCTCGGACGCCTCAGTTTAGCAACCATTTCCTATTTCAGGTTTCCCAATTTCGACCAGGTCCTTTGTGGCGATTGGTGTCGATATACCTGTTCTAATAAGCTGCTAACCGTTTGCACTGATAGAACCTCTCAAAATACCGGCTTCTCGTACCCCGTCTCTCTGTAATTGAAAATAATGAAACGAAAATTATCTCCTTTATTCTGACTGATTCACGCTATCTTGATTTTGTCTGTTATCACAAAGCCAGTGGAAGACACAGTCATAAACACTTGAGAGAAATGGCTTAGAAACACGATAATTATTTACATTCAGTCTTTGCCGCAGTTCCCACGTGGAAAAAGACTGAGCAGGTACAGTACACAGAGTGGACACACCCTGAGCAGGTAGGGGACTGTGACTGGACACACACTGAGCAGGTAGGGGACTGTGACTGGACACACACTGAGCAGGTAGGGGACTGTGACTGGACACACACTGAGCAGGTAGGGGACTGTGACTGGACACACACTGAGCAGGTAGGGGACTGTGACTGGACACACACTGAGCAGGTAGGGGACTGTGACTGGACACACACTGAGCAGGTAGGGGACTGTGACTGGACACACACTGAGCAGGTAGGGGACTGTGACTGGACACACACTGAGCAGGTAGGGGACTGTGACTGGACACACACTGAGCAGGTAGGGGACTGTGACTGGACACACACTGAGCAGGTAGGGGACAGTGACTGGACACACACTGAGCAGGTAGGGGACTGTGACTGGACACACACTGAGCAGGTAGGGGACTGTGACTGGACACACACTGAGCAGGTAGGGGACTGTGACTGGACACACACTGACAGGTAGGGGACGTGACTGGACACACACTGAGCAGGTAGGGGACTGTGACTGGACACACACTGAGCAGGTAGGGGACAGTGACTGGACACACACTGAACAGGTAGGGGACAGTGACTGGACACTAACCAACTAATAAAAAATAACTTTTAAAAAGAAGAAGCAAACACCTCACACACACACACTGACAGGCACACACACACTGACAGGCACACACACACACACACACACACACACACACACACACACACACACACACACACACACACACACACACCACACACACACACACAACCACCACCACCACCACAACCACAACCATGGCAACAACAGTATACACTTACTTGCAGCGCCAAAAGAAACACACACTTGCTATATTATATTATACACGGAGTTGACGCACACTGAGCAGGCCGGGGACATAATAGGCTGGCAGTTCTTCAAGCACCACGAGCCTGTGGCAGGTGATGCTTCGCCCGCTAACACCACCACCATAGGGTTATATTACACACTGACAGTTCGGCCCCCAAAGTCAACTTCCTTCTCCTCCACGACAATGCTGCCAGTCTCCATAACTCTGTGTCAGTCTTGAAGGACAAAAAACAAAACAAATACAACAGGTATGCTACACCGCCGCACAGTTCAGACCTTGCACCATTCGACTTCTGACTTTTGAAGAGGAAAGTAGCTGAGTGAGCTCGTGCCCAAGACCTCGCCAGAACGGTTACCTCAGAGCTGAAAACTGTCACCAAAGAAGGCATTTTTCTTTTGTTTTTTTTGTTAGCGGCTCATGTTGTTGTTTAACAGCATCAATGTCTGAGGGGAGTACTTTAATGAAATGCTGTAATCAGTTGGAGCAGTTTCGTCTAAAACCTTTCGATATGTTCCGTTTGATGAATAATTTTGGATCATACCCCGTATCATGTAAGCCAGTGTCTTTATTGTAATTTGATTCATATCACTACACTGCAGGATCACAATTGTCGTTGTCCGCCATGTTTGTGTGCAACTTATCAACCCTGGGTGTATCAGTGCAGGTAGCCGGGTATGGCCGGCACTGATGCGGAAACTCGCGACATAATCAAGTGTCAGGTATGTAGGGGCTTGTAGGCTTAGTACTGAACTGACCTGGCTGATGCTTTTCACTGGCCCGTTACTGTTTGACTCAGTCATGGTGGCCTGTTTTGGTGTCTACATGTACTAGTCGTTGGTTGGCCACTTGTTTTGCTGGCCTCAGTGTTTGATGTTTGTGTTACTTGCCCATTCGTTGTGTGTCAGTCGGGGTTTTAAACGGCCCGCTATTTATCAGTATTTGCTGATTGGTTTTACTGGCCCAGTCATCGCTGTTTTACTGGCCTGGTCGCTGTTTGTTTTAGTAGCCTGCTGTATAACTGGCCGGTTTACTGTTTGTTTGCGACTCTGGGCGCATAGTTTGACAGACAGCTTCTTTCACTTACATATGCTAAGTACCTAGCTGTCAGAGAGCGACGCTGTAAGACCATTGGCTGACGAACGTCATATCCGTAGCCCCGCCCGCTTCCACACGTCACGCCAAGCAGCTCGCGCGCACGCCGAACACGCCTGTGTTTGTGTGGTACAATTGAAGGGCGGTCGGGGAGGGAACGAGGAAGCCCCGGCGACAGATGATGGGGGGAGGGTGGGGGCTAGCGGAGGAAGGCGGGGAGGGGGTGAAGAGGTTTAAACAGAGCAAAGCTAACAATACGGGCCTCAGTGAGTGAATGAAGCGGCGAAGGTACACAAACACTAACACAAACAGTTGATGGTTTCTTTCCGCCCCGCCGCTGGAGCCGCTGAGCGCTGCTGTCTCGGGCCCGGCTCGCGGTCGCGGGCAGGCCAGCCAGACACACGCAGCAGTCCGCGCGTCTTCCCGCTTCGCTTCAGTCTTCGCCGTGGCGCAACTCCAAGGGTTAAAGTGGCCGAGAAATCTCACCCAGCCTCTTCAGCTGCATCAGTTGTCGCTGCCCATGTGGGGGAAAAAAATCCGTGTATCTAGTTCTGAATGAGATTTAAAATTGTGTGTGTTTCCGCTGGTAGCTTACCGCTCTGTGTGCGTGTGTGTGAGTGTCAGTGTGTGTACCATTTTTGAGTCGAGTCCGAGGGTAGGCCTACTGCGACAGCGGCGAGTTTTTCAACGGGAAGTAAATGCTGGGGCTTGTGCCATGTGAAGTCTTTGGCTACCTGCTCTCTGGTCGAGTCGTTGACGACGTCAGTCGTGAGGCGACAGCTTACCTGTGTGTGGTTTCTCTGCTGCCCAAGTCTCTCTCTCTCTCACATTGGAGTACCCCTTTCGTCTGGCACCGTGCGCTTCCCCGATGACTCAGCTGTAGCGGTGGCTGGTTGCGTACGATGCGCAGGGAGAAGAGCGATGGCCGAGTGGACTCCCTCATCGTGCTGCCGCCCCCCGGCCCCCAGCCCGGCCCCCCGGCCCCTCGGGCTCCTGCTGATCTTCAGCGTCGTGTGGCAAGGTGAGTGACAGCACAGCACTGCCTTAACCCTTTGCTGCCTTAACCCTCTGCTGTCGGGACACAAACATTAACTCTTCCCGGACACTGCTCACTGCAGGCATTGGTTTGTCTTTATTAGTAGTGGCATTTTTTTAGGCTAAAACAAGGAAGGCTGGCACGCCCTTGGGCATGCAGTAAGGCAGCCAGTGGGGCAGACTTGGGGTGGTTCCCTCTGGACACATGCAGCAGCCAGTGGGGCAGACTTGGGGTGGTTCCCTCTGGACACATGCAGCAGCCAGTGGGGCAGACTTGGGGTGGTTCCCTCTGGACACATGCAGCAGCCAGTGGGGCAGACTTGGGGTGGTTCCCTCTGGACCGGCACAAAGATTAAACTCCTTCCAACACCGACCAGGGCACACCGTCTGCGCCATGCCGGCGTGTCGTGTAGTCATGTCGTGTCGTGTCGTGTCGTGTCTTGTGTGTGTGTGTGTGTGTGTGTGTGTGTGTGTGTGTGTGTGTGTGTGTGTGTGTGTGAATGCTTTGCGTGACGCTGGGAAGCGGTTGGCTACTGCAAGCGCATAATGGAGATTTGAGAAGTTGCGACTAGTGACGAACCTTGTGTCTGTATTATGCCAGGACGGATTTAATACGTAATCGAGACTGGAGTACAGAGCAAGAGGAACAGACCATAGAAGAGGAGGACGATGACGGAGCAGCGAGACGATGACAGAACAGAACAGCAAGGCGGTGACAGAACAGGAAAACAGCAGGACGATGACAGAACAGAACAGCAAGGCGGTGACAGAACAGGAAAACAGCAGGACGATGACAGAACAGAACAGCAAGGCGGTGACAGAACAGGAAAACAGCAGGACGATGACAGAACAGAACAGCAAGGCGGTGACAGAACAGGAAAACAGCAGGACGATGACAGAACAGAACAGCAAGGCGGTGACAGAACAGGAAAACAGCAGGACGATGACAGAACAGAACAGCAGGACGATGACAGAACGGGGGGTTTGGGCGATGAGAAGCAAAGCAGGACTGAGTGAGGCGTCAACAGAGCCGGCAATAAATATCACGCTTGAACAAAAGGCAAACACGCTGGGTTACTTAGCGAGCACTTTCCAGTGACTGTTGCACAAAGTGAGCGGAGACCAGAAGCGGAAAAGTGTGAGACTGATGTTCCTTCCACAGTGGGCACTGGCAGTAGGCCTACAGCTGAGAAGGACGACCGGCAACAGCAGCAGCATACCGTGCGGCTGGCAGCGTGTGGAGGGCTTGGTAGGGAAGACAGGAAAATATTACAGGTTTATCAGATCCCCCGCCATTCGGTGGTGGTTGGTATTTATAAGGGATCAATGCACGGATTGTCAGGACTAATATAACCGACGTAAGCACACTAATCCCCACCCCACCCTTCCCCGTTTGTTTTTAAAGCTCTCCGCCTCATTTGTCGTTACGCCAGCTAGTGCTGTGCTTGGAGCCATCTATCCAACGGCGGTAGTGTGTGTTACGACTGACTCCTGAGCCATCTATCCAACGGCTGTAGTGTGTGTTACGACTGACTCCTGAGCCATCTATCCAACGGCTGTAGTGTGTGTTACGACTGACTCCTGAGCCATCTATCCAACGGCTGTGCATTAGTTTGGCTTTGGTATTATCACCCAGCCATAGACCCTGTGTTAGTGCTGACTTATCATCGACCTGTGTTAGTTAGTGCTGACTTATCATCGACCTGTGTTAGTTAGTGCTGACTTACCATCGACCTGTGTTAGTTAGTGCTGACTGCATCATCTAGTAACAACAGACCACAAACTGTCAATTGTCTGTCACAACTTCCGCTCTGACTCATCTCCTGCCTATTTCTCTGGCCTTCTGACAGTGTACACCCCTTCCAGCCAGTTTCGTTCTTCTGCAGATACATGGATACTTCGTATCGCCCAGGTTAGAACAAAAACCGTTGACGATTCGCTCTCGGCTTCTGACGTCCGACACAGTCAGTCTTCCCGTGCTTTTGCACACTGCGTTGAAATCTCACCTCTACAAACAGTACCGCAACAAGTGATTGCACACCGGCGTTGAAATCTCACCTCTGCAAACAGTACCGCAACAAGTGATTTCAAATTCTGTCTTCCCACTTGCCCCTGCCCCTGCCCCCGTCACCCTCCGCCATCACTCCTTACTTTCCTTCTGTGTGTGTGTGTGTGTATGTGTGTGTGTGTGTGTGTGTGTGTGCGGCATGCAATATCATGACTATATGTTATGTTCCTGTTGTATGCACACATGTTTGCTGATCTTGTGAGGCGCGCTGTGCTCACTTGGTCGGCCACATACTACGTTATACAAATGGCAGCTTTAATTATTATATTTATTATTAGTCACCGACCCTGTGTTAATTAGTGCTGACATTAACAGCTCCCCATCAGCCGTATGCTAGTTAATAACAATATATTATTTTATGTGCTGCTTCTCCGAAATGCATTATATAGCCCATTATAAAGCAAACACTAAGAATCAAAATATAGTCGAAACAAATTAATTCGTGCGCGCGCTCACACACGCGCGCGCGCACACACACACACACACACACACACACACACACACACACACACACACACACACACACGCGCGCGCGCGCGCGTGCTCGCTGGACTACAACAGCAGTCTACATTAAAAGTGATTGAGGACAGGAGACAGAAACAGCAGTCTAGATTAAAACAAGGTGGGCCGGGATGAAGGTGTGGGTGGAGAAAGAACCCAAGAAACCAATTTATGAACACAAAAATAACCTAAGACAAGGAAACTAACAACAGTCGAACAGTGTAGAATTAAAGACCAAAGCAATGCACAATCCAGGTCTAAAACAGCGCACAACCCAGGTTTAAAACAGCGCACAACCCAGGACTAAAACAGCGCACAACCCAGGACTAAAACAGCGCACAAGCCAGGTCTAAAACAGCGCACAACCCAGGTCTAAAACAGCGCATAACCCAGGACTACAACAGTCCACAACCCAGGTCTAAAACGGCGCACAACCCAGGTCTAAAACAGCGCACAACCCAGGTCTAAAACAGTGCATAACCCAGGACTAAAACAGCGCACAACCCAGGACTAAAACAGCGCATAACCCAGGACTACAACAGTCCACAACCCAGGTCTAAAACAGCGCACAACCCAGGTCTAAAACGCGCAAACCCAGGCTAAAACAGCGCACAACCCAGGTCTAAAACAGCGCACAACCCAGGTCTAAAACAGTGCATAACCCAGGACTAAAACAGCGCACAACCCAGGACTAAAACAGCGCACAACCCAGGTCTAAAACAGCGCACAACCCAGGTCTAAAACAGTGCATAACCCAGGACTAAAACAGCGCACAACCCAGGACTAAAACAGCGCACAACCCAGGTCTAAAACAGTGCATAACCCAGGACTACAACAGTCCACAACCCTGGACTACAATAATGCACTACCCAAGATCAAAGCAATGCACAATGCAAGCACAACCCAAAACTGAAAGTAAAACGACGCACAACCAAGAACTAAAACAATACCGCAGTATTTACTAGACAAACTTCAAAAAGTTCAGAATGCAGCAGCAAGGCTTGAGTGTAAATCCCGTTCTTAACTGGGCGAATGTTTGTTCGCCGAACATACTTCGGACAGTTCAACGAACTATGATTCGTTTCTTAATTGAACTTTTAGATCGCCTAACATGGTTCGGACAGTTTGACGAAATATACTTCGTTCTAACTGGCTTGTAATGAGATGCAAGCTTCGGCCCGAACTT
Organism: Alviniconcha marisindica; assembly: GCA_018857735.1. Lineage (NCBI taxonomy): Eukaryota > Metazoa > Mollusca > Gastropoda > Provannidae > Alviniconcha > Alviniconcha marisindica. The sequence continues at coordinate 292,489 of JABMCL010000816.1, forward strand.
GAGCCAGACGCGCAGCAGACAGCATGTATGGGTCCCAGAGACAAAGCTGTGCCTCCCACAAGTCAACAAATAAAAAATTCCCTCTGAAACGAGTGAAGTACCTAGCGACACTGTCGTCCATTTTTATTTTTTATTTCTTCCTCATCCACTGGAGAACTCCGCTCTCAGCCAATCAGAGGCAATGTTCGTCGAAATGGACGAATGTTCCCAGAACATGTTGAGCGAAGCTTTTTGGACCCCGAATATAGCTTCGTCGCAGTTCGACGAATACTCCGAACTCTATTCGCGAAGCAAAAGTTCGCCCAGTTAAGAACTATATTCGCCGAATACTCCCAATTATTTTCGCGAACAAATGTTCGCCCAATCAAGAACGGGCTTAAAGCTAAGAAATCTGACCACATCCATTCTGTTCTTGAAATTCTGCATTGCCTACCAGATAACACATCGCATTCAATAAAAAAACACAACAAAAAAACCTGTCTGCTTCAATTCCATCTCTGGAACGGCCCCTCATTATCTGTCCGATCTCCTTCAACCTTATACTCCAGCAAGACAATTACGATTTGCATCCGACACACGAACTTTTGTCACCCCTTGGTGAAAACAAACAACAACAACAAGAACAAAAAAACAATTTGGTGAAAGATCGCTTTCTTACGCTGGCCGATCTGTTAGGAACAATTTGTCTCAAACACTCCGCCACTCTGATTCTGCCTCCTCTTTTGAAGCCGCCCTCAAGACGCACCTGTTTAATAACTATTTATTACTAAACTGTTTTTCACAGCCGTGCCTATCCCCCCGTCCGACGCGCGAGTGTGTGTGTGTGTGTGTGTGTGTGTGTGTGTGTGTGTGTGTGTGTGTGTGGTGTGTGTGTGTGTGTGTGTGTGTGGTGTGTGTGTTTGTGTGTGTGTGTGTGTGTGTTGTTGTGTGTGTGTGTGTGTTGTGTGTGTGTGTTGTGTGTTGGTGTGTGTGTGTGTGTGTGTGGTGTGTGTGTGTGTGTGTGTGTGTGTTGGGTGTGGTGTGTGTGTGTGTGTGTGTGTGTGTGTGTGTGTGTGTGTGTGTGTGTGTGTGTGTGTGTGTGTGTGTGTGTGTTATTGTAAAGCGCCCTGTGCTCCCACCTTGTGCGGTAGGTGGGAGCTCTAGAAATCCTCTTTATTATTGTTTTTAACGCCATCATCATCATCATCATCGTCGTCATCGTATCCTTCTTCCTCTTACTCTTTTGCGCTGTCTTTGGGTCTGCGACCTTTTCTGTTCGTGTTCATGTTAATGTTCATGCTCATGTCCATATAAACCTTCATCCATGACGATTTGATTTCCAAGAGTCACGGTAACCATGTCTGACTTCCACTGTAACCCAACCGATAAAACCGCAATAGTCCTGCTGAATCCTTGTCAGTGGGTGACACCTATATTGTGCTGATGTTGCTCAAAGTATAGACTCAAGATTAACACACACACCACACCACACACACACACACACACACACACACACACACACACACACACACACACACACACACACACACACACACAAAGCACTGAGGGAAAACCACAATAAAACCAATAAAAATGTGTTAAACCAGTCAAAGCAACGAGAACAAGAGGAAAGGGAACGAAAATGAAATCATAGTAGTAGTAGTAGTAGTAGTAACCTAAATTGGAGTTGAACACTGATATCTGATGAGAGACGAGTCCGTCTTGGGTGATAGCTTAGAGAGCGTAGTCGGGGTGAGAGATGGGATAGCCAAGAGAGCGTAGGGTGAGAGGTGGGATAGCCAAGAGAGCGTAGGGTGAAGAGGGGATAGCCAAGAGAGCGTAGGGTGAGAGAGTGGGATAGCCAAGAGAGCGTAGGGTGAGAGGTGGGATAGCCAAGAGAGCGTAGGGCGAGAGGTGGGATGGCCAAGAGAGCGTAGGGTGAAGAGGGGATAGCCAAGAGAGCGTAGGGTGAGAGGTGGGATAGCCAAGAGAGCGTAGGGTGAAGAGGGGATAGTCAAGAGAGCGTAGGGTGAGAGGTGGGATAGCCAAGAGAGCGTAGGGTGAAGAGTGGATAGCCAAGAGTGCGTAGGGTGAAGAGGGGATAGCCATGAGAGCGTAGGGTGAAGAGGGGATAGCCAAGAGAGCGTAGGGTGAAGAGGGGATAGCCAAGAGAGCGTAGGGTGAAGAGGGGATAGCCAAGAGAGCGTAGGGTGAAGCGGGGATAGTCAAGAGAGCGAGGGTGAGCCAAGTTGGGTTAGAGATACTGCTGGTGCAGTCCTGGGTCGGGTAGATAGCGGAACCCAAGTGGCAGAGATGAGGGGGAAGGGAAGGGTGGCGGGTAGATGGAGGGACCCGAGTGGCAGAGGGAACGTAAGGGGACAAGAGAAGGGTGGGGTGGTAAGCGGCGAGGGGGCGGTGGAGATGCGGGTGGGGGAGGACTGGGGATGGCGATAGGATGGATGAGGGTGTTTATGGTCGTCGAAAGTGATAATAATGATGGATAACATTAATTTTATTTCTCTTTTCAGTCTCTGATCTACACAAACTAGCATGGATGAGCGTGTTCGTGGTCGTCGAAAATAATAATGATGGATAACATTTATTTAGCTCTTTTCTCTGATCTACACAAACTAACTGCGGCTTACAACAAACATTCTTCGACATTTTCAACTTTAAGAAAAATGTCAATATCAATATATATCAACACACACACACACACACACGCACACGCACGCACGCACGCACGCATTCACGCACACAGACATACACAGTGCCGCAAGGCTCGTAAATTTTTACGGGGCGTAGCGCTATGTAAGAGTTAATCTGTCTGTCTGTCTGTCTGTCTGTCTGTGTCTGTCTGTCTGTCTGTGTCTGTCTGTCTGTCTGTCTGCTAATGAAAGAGAAAATTTATACACGACGCATATATATATATAAAATATAATATATAATATCAATAACATTATAAAAAACAGTAAAAAATATCTCATAAATTCATATAAGCTACTACTACTACTATTACTACTACTAAGCTTAAACACGCGCACACACTCACGCACGCGCGCACACACACACACACACACACACACACACACACACACACACACACACACACACACACACACACACACACACACACACACACACACACACACACACACACACACACACACACACACACACACAGTCGGGAAAAGGAGGACTGGCACTGGGCAGAACTGAATGGGTGCAGAAACTAGGTCTCAAATGACAAGTCAATGCACGTGCAACGGAAATACCAATCAATCGAAAATCGCTCTTTTTTTCTTTTCTTTTTCCTTTTTCTTCTGTCTGTCTGTCTGTCAGTCTGGCGTCTATCTGTCTCCCCCCCCCCCCCCACCCCACCCCTACAAGCACTTTTATGTCACAATCCAGCCTATGTAATTGCCTCAAGATGTACGACGCGAAATTTTCGCTTGAAGGAGCAGAGAGAGAGAGAGAAGAGAAGATAAGGTAATACTTTATTACAGAAGGATAAATATTTAAGCTCAAGTCGGCTTTTTTTTCTTTTCTTTTCTTTTTTTACAAATCTATCACAGCAACTCTCAATACGTCAAACAAGTAGACCATGAGCCAGCCTATACCCCCCCCCCCCCCCCCCCCCCCCCCCCCGGAATTTTACCACATGGTAATTTCTCGGTACCTTGACCATCAAAGTACACAGTTCAGGTTGTCTGCAAGTGAGCTGTTGCTGTTTGTGTCTGTGGTGCTGGTTCTAATAAATGAACTATATGGAATTCCAAATTGCGATGACCTTGTTCTTAGCAACTCATTTATTATGACAAAAAAGGCCATTTCCATACATTGTTTATTGTTTGAACAGTTTAATATGTTGTAGCTTTCCGTTTCTCTTTGTCTTAAATGTGTCCTTGTTATTGGGCACTGCGGACGCAGAAATATTAAGTTCCCCTCTGTTAAAAACCCAGAGCCGACGAATGCTTTCCCTTAAAAGCACGGAGTAGGTCAGAATATAGCCAGGGTATGCTTAATCAGTGCCATAATTTCTTCCTAGTCCTAATTTCCGCTTCCCGGTCCATTCACCTTCATTTTTTCCAAATCCTCTCCATACTTTTATTTGCGTTAGTCTTGGCTGAAGCGAATTCCCGCGTTAGCCTGCGAAATAAAATAGGTCACACTGCTATAGTCTGTTGTTTTACGCAGGTTCTCATGTTGAGTGCCTGCAGAATATAAATAGGCACCAAAACGTGTGTTACTGTGCCTCAAAAGGTGATTTAGACATACTTGTGATCTGATCAATTGATCTTTCATTTTGTACTGAATGCGTTACAGGGAAGTATCTTTCGCAGTAGTAGATAGTGATATGTGCTAATTATTGTTTTGGCTGGGATGTTTGCTATAGATTGTGTTCTGTGTAGAACAGTGAGCCAGCTTTTTGCTCGTAAGAAACTGTGACTGTGATATGTCCTGAAGGACCTTATGCGGTTGACAAGGCATACAAATCAAGAACTAAATAACTTAGACATATGCAATGGTCCAGTCCTGATATGGTGGATGAAATATAGAGTATATACCGGATCTGCATGAGAATCACACATTGTGCTACTTTATGAATGACTGCAGAATTATTTGAAACAAAAGAACCCATCGGAAGGGAGTGATGTAAGATCCTCCAAAAAGCGAGAACAGTAAATCCGCCAGCAACCACAATGCTAGCTGTTGCCCAGTGACAGATGTCTTTTTGTGAAAAGACTTGAATACAAGGAAACAACATGTTGAAAACATTAGTCAAATGTATGGCAAAAACAGCTGAGGATTCTGCCAAAGAAGCAACCAAAAGAAAACAAGATCAGCACATCCTTTTGAAGGTGCAAGATACTGACTTGGCTGCTCGAGAAGCACATTACCATGCCACCTGTCGGAGAGATTACACTCGAGAGGATGACAGACACCAGAAACCATCAAAGATACTAAAACCGTTGAAGAGCAAGCTTCCAACATGACCATATAAACATTATTTTCAGTACATCGCCATGTTATGGGCAGAATCGTTTAGAAATAAAGAGATTACCACGTTAAGGAAAAATTATGAAACTGGAACATTCCATGCATCTTCTCTGTAGGGAAGTGATAGATGTCAACAAAATGTGTCAACACCACCTCATCTTTGTTGAACAGTCACAATGCCACCATGCAGTGACGCATTGATAATGCACATCGAAGGGCAGCTTTCAAGCACTCTTGATATTCCGCAGTTAAGGCAACTAAAACCATTCCCCGAGCAGATGGCCATGGCTTGCATACTGTGGACGGAAAAGTGGGAGGTATACTGGACAGACGTTTCTTCATGCCGCAAGACCTGGCTGAAATCCAGGTAGAGCAGCCCCAAAAGGAAGATGACTATCAAGAATACGCAGCGCTTGAGAATCTTGATGGCTTCAGGTTTGAGGCTGACATATATGTCTAAGCTGGACATGCATTCAGTGTCATCAAAGTAAGGGACATTCAGGTTTGGCAACCTTGAATGGCCTAGCAGTATGGCGTTGGGCTGGTACTCGGATGACGTCATTTGGATTCCCTGCTTAGGTTGTCCTTTCCCTTTAAAAGTTGTGATTGGTGGACACTCATCGGTGCTCATGTTAATGCAAGTCGTCGTGGTGTTTCCTTTCTCTTTAAAAGTTGTGATTGGTGGACACTGTTATCTTTATTACCTGGTTTTATAATCTTAATGTTAAGCAGAGACATTCATTACAAAGAATTGCAAATTTTAGTTCCAAAATCATCTGTGATAAAGATAGAAGTTTGTTTTTGTTCCCTGGCATGCAAAACCAACAGGGGAGAGAACTCGTTTGTCCCGACAGCAATTCCACTCCTCAACAGGGCATGACCAGCCCTCTGTGCCAGCAGAACTAGCATGTATACTATATCTGGGTTGTTGTTTGAATGTGTGGTAGGTGTCTGATTAGGTTTGGGTAGTGTGTATGTGTCCAGTCCATGGCTGAGTGTATCTGGTTGAGTAGAATTAATTTTGGCGTTGTGTGTGTGTGTGTGTGTGTGTGTGTGTGTGTGTGTGTGTTTGTGTGTGTGTGTGTGTGTGTGTTTGTGTGTGGTGTTGTGTGTGTGTGTGTGTGGTGAGTGAGTGTGTGTGTGTGTGTGTGTGTTGTGTGTGTGTGTGTGTGTGTGTGTGAGTGTGTGTGGTGTGTGTGTGTGTGTTGTGTGTGTGTGTGTGAGTGATGTGTGTGTGGTGTGTGTGTTGTGTGTGTGAGGTGTGTGTGTGTGTGTGTGTGTGTGTGTGTGGTGTGTGTGTGTGTGTGTTGTAGTGTGTGTGTGTGTGTGTGTGTGTGTGTGTGTGTGTGTGTGTGTGTGGTGTGTTTGTGTGTGTGTGTGTGTGTGTGTGAGTGTGTGTGTGTGTGTGTGTGTGTGTGTGTGTGTGTGTGTGTGTGTGCTGATGTGACATGAGTGCACCCGTTTATAATTGATGTGATTTTATATTTGATTATAGATTTTTGTGCAGCATAACTTGTCTGTGTTGTTGTAAATGCAAATGTTTTGGCGCCCCTTTACATGTTCTTAAATTAATGAGCCTTATATTAGTTAAGTTGAATTGCCCTGTGAGGGATGATTAAAGTTTTTTTGACTTGACTCATCGTTGACAGTGTAGCGTTAGGCATAGCTCCACCTCCAAGCCCCCTCCAGCCCCCCCCCCCCCCCCCGGCTTCTGGGATCTTGGTCCCCGCCAGTACCTCCCCGGAGACCGGTTTCTACGGTCTGAGACAGCCGGGCAGCACGTGCTTCCAGTAAACTCCTTTGGTGTCATGCTTTCATCTCGACGGTACGTGTAACAAATAACTAACCTATGTTTCTGCTGCCGTTTCGCATAAACACTAGTTTTGTTTAGCATAAACTGCTGTTGAAACTCTTTTCTTTTTTTTCGTAAAAAATCCGAGACACTGGCAGGCATACCAGTGTTTGGACACAAAAATACTGCACACAATGGCAACGAATGGGTAGCGATGCTCATGGGGCTACTGTAGCCGTACCCAAGTAAGGGGACCCGATTTTCCGGCAGTCGCCTGACACGTCTTGGTTATTTAAAATCGGTGTAAAAAAAACTTGTATAAAAAATGAAGAGGGCAGGGTTATGGTGAGTGTTTAGTTTGATTTCTGCTCTCTGTTGCAGATTTAAATTCAGTTTAAAGAAAAATTATTCTGACCTTGGTATATGCCTGACTTAAACCAGTCAAGTGTAGTACCAAACAGTGCTGTAGAGTTGATTCAGCGCAGTTGTTCATTGGCCTTACCATTTAAAGCCGGGACACTAGTTACCATTTGCATGGAAGTGTTGAACATCCGTCCAAACAGGCGTCTTGAACGACCGGCTCTCACAACGACAGTCGCTGCTCTCGGCTCAGCCACAACTGATGTGGAGATGGGCTTGTTTCAGCACAGAGAGAGAGAGAGAGAGAGAGAGAGAGAGAGAGAGAGAGAGAGAGTACAATACAAAACTGTTCAACAAAACATGCCGCCACAAGGAAGATGTGTAACTTGTAAGCCCATTCTTGGAGGTTGCAGACATTGTGAGGGTGGAAGAATGCGCGGAGTCGAGTTCCCTCAGTACTCCCCGCGCCTGCCCATCGCCCCCGACTCCCTCCCCCGGCCCCCGCCCCCTCCCCCGGTCCCCGCCGCTCGTCAGTCAGTGAGTGAGTGAGTGTGGGCAAAGAGGATCTGCGTTCCCCAAACTACAGCAAGAATGCAAGCACGCTGACGATGCCACAGCCAAGTGTAGTTTTACACAGTGTCGGTGGCCGGGACTGTAGTTGAACAAAACACCGTGTCTGTGGGAGGCCCGTTTGACAGCAGCTCATAGACAGGGTGGGCGTGCTGGTGGGAGCATTTAACAATGTGTGTGTGTGTGTGTGTGATGGTGAAGCTACCGTTTGATATATATGCGTGTGCCAGTGTGTGTATGTGTGTATGTGTGTGTGTGTGTGTGTGGGAGAGAGAGAGAGAGGGAGAGCATTCTTTATTTACGAGGGTAACAGATAAGCATGTATGCATTTTTTAAATCTACAACCCTTGCCCAAACACTGAAAGGCTTATTTTTAGCTCTACACATGTACATATTTTCTAAGCTATAACATACCGATACACACATGGATTAAATGAAGTTTAGACATCAAACATGATATGAGACAGAGGGGAATGTGGTGGGTATATAGGGCTCTGAAATCATCGGTAGAAAACATTACTGGTGGGTAAATGCGTGAAGAATGGGAAACACAATAAGGTAGAACGTTTTAGGTTTCAGCCAGAGAGAGAGAGAGAGAGAGAGAGAGGAACGAGTCTATTACCCAAATACTGGGATTATAGGCAGCATCCCATTTTTACAGTCTGTCCTTGCAAAGTAGCAAGACATATATATTATATATATATATATATATATATATATATATATATATATATATATATATATATATAGTTTTTTTCCTCCATTTTGTGCTTCTTCCTGCGTACCAAAATATAACTGCACAGACGTTACATTTATTTTGTTCTGGTCAACTCGTATCTGATAACTGCCGGAATAGCGTTCTTGTTTTGGTTATCATGTAACATACAGTCTCTCGATGTGACTGACTTATTTTTGGTATACATACTGTTTGAAGTCCAGGACATTTGGATTTTAATTGCTTGCTTTTGCCTTCGTTTACATGATACATACTTGCAGACTGTTTTCCATTCTTAATCGAACCACTGTCATATGTGAAACGTACCAGGTTGTGTAGGCGAGTTTGTATTTTCATAACATACAAGATGACATTGATTTGACACTAGATTTATTGTCCAGTAACATTTGGCAAGGTGCATTGTTAGGTTTGTAATTATGTGTGGGTCGGTTCATTTCTGCCACAGTTGCAGCTGTAAAATGTGGTTTTATTATGGGGATCACATAACGGAAGGAAGAAGACATAACTTGAAAGTATTTGCGGTATTGTTTATATGAAAGGTACAGAGATGCTTTTAACAATATTTTAATTTTTACTCTGGAAAATATATTTGTTATCTTTGTTGTGGTCATAACGTAACATGCAGACACCGATTAAAGACTTCTATCAAATGTGCACATCGAGTTTCATTTATAAATGTTTGCTGTCTTCATTTCCATGCAGGCTATCTTGTCAATAACTATTTTTCAGTTTTGATATAATCTTCAGACCATATGCCGTAGTAAATCAACTTATGTCGGCAGTATTTCCGTTCCTTTCAGACAGGTTTCCAGGATTTTATACACACACACACACACACACACACACACACACACACACACACACACACACAAAGAAGGTAACACAATGAGTTAGAAAAGTTGTAGTGCTGTCTACTTTTTTGTCTACCCGATTGTGTTGCGACCGACACTAATATGATTGCTAATAGGCTGCTGTCGACACTCGCACTATATTTTCAAAAAGTAGCAACGGCAATATTAATATAAATGACAGTAAGAACTACTGAGTGAGAGAGAGAGAGAGAGAGAGAGAGAGAGAGAGAGAGAGAGAGAGAGAGGAAGACAGACAGACAGACAGACAGACAGACAGACAGACAGACAGACAGAGACAGAGACAGACTTACTGACTGACTGACTGACTGAACTTTCTTAAGCAAGGATAAAGGTTTAGGTACAAATGCCTGTCGTGCACACTGTCCTTGATACAATTACAACACAACCAACGGTACATCGAAAGTTAGTGAGAAATAATAATAATATTTTTATTCTCCAGGATCATGATCGGTTTCCATTCCACCCCCGTGTTACCGCAGTACAGTAGCACGTAAAAGATCCCGGTCATTCTGCCAAAAGCGCAGGTGGCAGGTTACAGCTAAACACGCATGCACCCTACCTATGTGATTTAAATGAAGTGACACTGTAAACTGGTGCACGGTTGAATGGTGTACACAGAACTTGCGCCAAGACTGCAGCAGTTTCACGTGGCACCAGCCATGCAACAACCAAAGAGAGCTGTCAGTACACCTTTTCGGTGGATATCAAAAATGCGTGCTATGAAATGATACAGTCACTCATTCAGAATCACATCCGACATGAGCGCAGTGAGAGTGCTGGAGAGCAGAGACTAGCGCCAAATAAAAACGATGAGTAATAATGATGTCTCAGAAGTAAGAGAGACCGAGACAAGGGGGCAGGGGAGGTAAGATGAAACAATAACCGGGGGTGGGAATGGGGGGGGGGGGGGGGGGGGATAACACCAAGCCATCTAAACACTGTAATCTGTCATGTTACCGGCTTCTGTCGTTTAAAATAGTGTTCCGTACCATGAATTACAGGCTCCTGAAATTATCAGTAGCTGAATACGAAGGCAAAAAATAAAACGAACATATAAATTCTGTAGCACAATACGACACTGTATGGTGGATATAAAAATGCTATAAAACTACTATACAAAACTGAAATACAATGAGACAGATAATTCAATGCCAGTAAATCCTATGAACAGTATAGGAAAGTATATATATATATAATATATATATATATATATATATATATATATTATATATATATATATGTGTGTGTGTGTGTGTGTGTGTGTGTGTGTGTGTGTGTGTGTGTGTGTGTGTATGATTACTTCAGGGGGAGAGAGAGAGAGACAGACAGACAGACAGACAGACAGAGTAGTTAACATAGGCAATCAGGAAATATGTACAATTGCCTGAAATTGTCGGAAATGTATACGCTGCACGCTTTGCCTAAATAAAATTTAAAAAAAATTCTAGACGTATTCCCGGATTAGATTTTGGCGTACGCTGTGTTGCTAAGATTGTATGCTATCAGAGTCTTATTTGGAGTGTGTTAGAAAGCGATGTGAGCCCGGCTGTATAGGTGGGTCATAAGTTGGCACTGAAGTGACGCGAAGACATGCTGCAGCACTGAATGCTCAGTTCAGTTTAGAAGTGAGGGACTGTGACAGGTGGATTCATTTGTGAAGAAAAGCGAGCCGAGAACTACGTCTGAGAGACTTGCAGCTGAGGAGAAGGCGCGCGGAAACTAAGGTTCCTGATCGCAAAAGATGAATACATATATACATATATATACGTTTGACACAGCCGGTGAGTCTCTCTCCGTCCCTCACCCCCCCCCCCTCCCCCTCCCACCACTGGTAGAGATTCCACAGGTTGACACAGAGACGCCGGAAAACACAGCCAAGACAACCAGCATATCCTGTAGCTGTTGAAGACACAGTCATGATCAAGCGCACTGCTGTTTTTAGTCTGACTGGGCGTGATGGCTAAGACAAGCGGGCGAAAGAACTCGACAGAAATATGCTGACATCAGCCAACTGTCCCTGCCACGCTGTCTTACATCAGTGCCAAAAGAAACGATGAGGACAAAAGCAGCTGCTGTCGAGCAACTTGTCAGAACGTTTTGGGTGGAGAGCTGAGGTTGATAGTCCATGAAACAATGGAGTGTTTCATAGAATATAGTCATGAAACAAGGGAGTATTTCACTGAGCATGAAACAAGGGAGTGTTTCACAGAACATAGTCATGAAACAAGGGAGTGTTTCACAGATCATAGTCATGAAACAAGGGAGTGTTTCACAGTCATAGTCGTGAAACAAGGGAGTGTTTCACAGATCATAGTCATGAAACAAGGGAGTGTTTCACAGATCATAGTCATGAAAAAAGGGAGTGTTTTCACCGAGTATAGTCACGAAACAAGGGAGTGTTTCACAGATCATAATCATGAAACAAGGGAGTGTTTCACAGATCATAGTCATGAAACAAGGGAGTGTTTCACAGATCATAGTCATGAAACAAGGGAGTGTTTCACAGATCATAGTCATGAAACAAGGGAGTGTTTCACAGACCATAGCCGGCCTGCCAACGTCTCCCTCCCATTGTTGCGCACTTCGGCCTCTGTCACTACAGCCAGCACACTTGGCACGCCTCCACTTTGGCACACAGTTTTACTTCTGGGAGCACCACATCTCTTCCAGCGTGACAATGGAACTGAATTTATGCCATATGTTTTTACTTCTGGGAGCACCATATATCTTCCAACGTGAAAATGGAACTGAGGTTATGGCACATGATTTTGCTTTGACAATGGAGCTGAAGTTATGGCACATGGTTTTGCTTCTGGGAACACCACATGTCTTACAGCGTGACATTGGAACTGAAGTTATGGCACATAATTTTGCTTTGACAATGGAACTGAAGTAATGGCACATGGTTGTGCTTCTGGGAGTACGACATATCTTGCAGTGTGACAATGGCACATGGTTGTGCTTCTGGGAGTACCACATATCTTGCAGTGTGACATTGGAACTGAAGTAATGGCACATAGTTGTGCTTCTGGGAGTACCACATATCTTGCAGTGTGACAATGGAACTGAAGTTATGGCACATGGTTGTGCTTCTGGGAGCACCACATATCTTACAGCGTAACAATGGGGTTGCCACTATCTTACAGAGTGACCAGGTACGCGCACTTTTATTTATTTAAAAATAAATCTCCTTCAAGCATAA
>JABMCL010000816.1:317500-327500 GCA_018857735.1 Alviniconcha marisindica
TTGTTACGGTGATCCACTGGTCAACGGTCCGCCGTCAGTTGGTTGTTACGGTGATCCATGGTCAACGTCCCGTCACTTACGGGTCCCGTCGTAAGTTCCCATGGTTAGTTACGGTGATCCACTGGTCAACGGTCCGCCGTCAGTTGGTTGTTACGGTGATCCACTGGTCAACGGTCCGCCGTCAGTTGGTTGTTACGGTGATCCACTGGTCAACGGTCCGCCGTCAGTTGGTTGTTACGGTGATCCACTGGTCAACGGTTCGCCGTCAGTTGGTTGTTACGGTGATCCACTGGTCAACGGTCCGCCGTCAGTTGGTTGTTACGGTGATCCACTGATCAACGGTTCGTCGTCAGTTGGCGAGAACAAGTTCTGCCGAGAAACGGTCGCTTTTTTTGCCAGTCACTTTCGCCTCGTTCTGACGCCCTCCTCCCCCCCCCCCCCCCCGCCCCCCAACCCCCCCAACCCCCGTCCTCATCCAGTCTCTCCGCCGCTCCCGTGCCGCCAGTTACCTCCCCGTTGCGAACAGGAAGCTGGGCTTGCTTCAACTCTCCACTGGCTGTTGCCTTCTTCCGAAAGTTTCTTGTTTGTTTGTTTGTTTTTTGCCTGGAAAGGTTCCGTGAAGGTGAAAAAGGCTGTAGCTGTTGACAGAGCCTGTGACCACCCGCCCACGCACACAGGGCCCCGCCTGACTGTTGGGGCTTTGGTGACGGGGTTAGGCACGGAATATAATGACATCATAGCCTAGTTTGCTAAAACCACTGGTGCTGTAGTAGTGTGTCATTTGTTGTCACAGTATTGTATTGATGCGAGAGTGTTCGTTCGTTTTACTTTGGGGGTGGGGAAGGTGTGTGTGGGGGGTGGGGGGAGGTGTGTGGGGGGGGGGGGGGGGGTGTGTGTGGGGGGGGGGGGGGGGGGGGCGGTGTGACCTGGCAGGTGCACTTTCCGGCGTGTGTAGCGACAGAAGGGAAGCCTTGGTCTGTCTATTCGCTGCAGGATCTCACGTGACGTCAGTTGTGATGTCTCTGTTCTCTACGGGATCTCATATCAGTTGTCTGATGTCTCTGTTCACTGCAGGATAATCATATTATTTTTCATATTTCTTGTCACTCTATATCTAGGATCTCACATCAGTTTTGTCTCTATCATAATCTCGTCTGCAAAGCTCCTAGATCTGCCCACATCATTCCTTCACTCTGCGATTTCTACTGGCTACCAGTCAGCAGCCGGATTCAGTACAAAATAGCTCTCATCTGCTTCCACATTGTCTGTGGTACGGGTCCTCCATACCCCTCTGAGTTACTTCATCTCTACTCTCCATCTCGCTCTCTTCGCTCAGCCTCACCATTCTCGCACCTTCCGTATTCCGTATTCCTAGGGTGGGCAGAAGGACCGGGGGGGGGGGGGGGGGGGGGGGGGGGGGGTGGAGGGGTGGGAGGGGGGGAGATCCTACACGTCGACGAATTGGAATCCTTCAGGGCTCGTAGCGGACAGCTTTGTATATCTGGAACTGACCGGTTTCTAGTTTTGCTGCTCGTTTTAAGCTGTGTAAATTAAGCTTTGTATACTCTGAATGCCGGTGTGTGCTGTGTGTGCTAGTGTGTGTGTGTGTGTGTGTGTGTGTGTGTGTGTGTGTGTGTGTGTGTGTGAGTGATAAAATGAGCGTTTCCGTAGGTCTTTGCAAGCGCTACGGGCATAAATTATCTATTATAATTATTCACTGCAAGGCTTCTCGTCAGATGTTTCATATCTGAGCAGCTAGGGGGCCAGAAGAGCTGGCTGTGCCGGCCGTCCTTCTTTAAATCGGAAATAAACCCATCATGGTGCCAGGTTCCAATCTCCCCTTGCTCCCCTTCCTTAGTCCCGTACAGTTGTGGTTTATCAGTCAACGCCTGACGCTGTCTGTCTCTTACAGTTGTGGTTTATCAGTCAACGCCTGACGCTGTCTCTTACAGCTGGGGTTTATCAGTCAACGCCTGACGCTGTCTGTCTCTTACAGTTGTGGTTTATCAGTCAACGCCTGACGCTGTCTGTCTCTTACAGTTGTGGTTTATCAGTCAACGCCTGATGCTGTCTGTCTCTTACAGTTGTGGTTTATCAGTCAACGCCTGATGCTGTCTGTCTCTTACAGTTGTGGTTTATCAGTCAACGCCTGACGCTGTCTCTTACAGCTGGGGTTTATCAGTCAACGCCTGACGCTGTCTGTCTCTTACAGTTGTGGTTTATCAGTCAACGCCTGACGCTGTCTGTCTCTTACAGTTGTGGTTTATCAGTCAACGCCTGACGCTGTCTGTCTCTTACAGTTGTGGTTTATCAGTCAACGCCTGACGCTGTCTGTCTCTTACAGTTGTGGTTTATCAGTCAACGCCTGACGCTGTCTGTCTCTTACAGCTGGGGTTTATCAGTCAACGCCTGACGCTGTCTCTGGTTTATCAATAGGACTGCAGACCCGTGGGAACATGGTGCTCTTGCTATATAGAGCTATGGGACTATGTGGAGCTGTAGGAGCAGCTACAGAGCTGTGTTGGACAATAGAGCTCTGGGAGGACAGAGCAGTACATCTGTGGAAACACAGAACTGTGTGTGAACAAAGGGCTGTGTGAGCACAGAGCTGTGCGTGAACATAGAGCTGTGTGAACATATATATATGTTGTGTGTGTGTGTGTGTGTGTGTGTGTGTGTGTGTGTGTGTGTGTGTGTGTGTGTGTGTGTGTATGAACACAGAACTGTGTGAAGTGTAAACATAGAGCTGTGTGAGGACAGAGCTGTGTGTGAACATAGAGCTGTGTTAACACAGAGCTGTTTGTGAACACAGAACTGTGTGAACATAGAGCTGTGTGTGAACATAGAGCAATGTGGGTATAAAGCTGTATGTGAACATAGGGCGGTGTGAACACAGAACTGATTGTGAACACAGAGCTGTGTGAACACAGAACTGTGTGAAGGCAGAGTTGTGTGTGAACACAGAACTGTGTGAACATAAGATCGATGTGTAAACACAGAGCGATGTGTGAACATAGAGCTGTGTGAATACAGAGCTGTGTGTAAAATGGAGCTATGTGAATGCATAACTGTGTGAACATAGAGATGTGTGTGAACATAGAGCGGTGTGAACGCAGAACTGTGTGTGAACATAGAGCTGTGGGAACATAGACATGTCCCCCTATCGAGTTTCAAATATGAAAAAAACGAAGGAAAATACTTTTAGCGTATCCCCCATTGACTGCATTGCTCTCTTCCTCATTGGTCACTTGGTCTGCGTGTCCCTCTGGTCTGTGTACACGTGTGTGTGTGTGTGTGTGTGTGTGTGTGTGTGGTGTGTGTGTGTGTGTTGCGTGCGTGCGTGCGTGCGTGTGTGTGTGTGTGTGTGGTGCGTGAGTGCGTGACACCTCTCTCTCACCGAGCCCTCCCACCACACATCTTTTCTTCTTCTTCTTCTTCTTTGTTTTTTTTTTGTTTGTTTTGAACTTGATCAAATCAATTCTGAAGTTTGGCAATTGGAGATAAAGCCTTCGTTTTTTCCACACTTCAGCAAATCTCCTCCCGGCCTCCGTCCAATTGGCAAAATGTATTTTTCGGGAACGTTTTCGTTTTTGCTTTTCTTTTTTGGTTATTATGTGCTTTTCTGATTTCATGGAGCACCACCTCGCCACCCGCCCCCGCCCCCTCCCCCGCCCCCTCCGTCAATAGGGACATGGCGGAAGTTGACGAGCAAGGCTCGCCGCTGTTACCAAATATTTCTTTCCCGCCTGCAGCGTAACGATAAGAATACAATAAGTAGCTAGGTGAAAATGGTGGACTTGAGTCCGAGCACTGTGCGAGCCAATTGGGTTGAATATATAATCTGACAGCCAAATGTGACTGCTTTTGGCTAAACAAGCGGAACCACAGTGTGTCTTGTTTAAAGGGGGCAACAAGGCGGAGAAGGCTAAACACTCTCAGGCTGGGAGCTGGAAGCGAAGCGCACGTACTGCACACAGAGCTGCAGACTGGGGCACTCTCAGGCTGCGAGCAGAGATGCTGGTTACAGTGCAGAGATACTAACCACATTGCAGTGTCTCGGGATAGCAACAGAGATACTAACCACATTGCAGTGTCTCGGGATAGCAACAGAGATACTAACCACATTGCAGTGTCTCGGGATAGCAACAGAGATACTAACCACATTGCAGTGTCTCGGGATAGCAACAGAGATACTAACCACATTGCAGTGTCTCGGGATAGCAACAGAGATACTAACCACATTGCAGTGTCTCGGGATAGCAACAGAGATACTAACCACATTGCAGTGTCTCGGGATAGCAACAGAGATACTAACCACATTGCAGTGTCTCGGGATAGCAACAGAGATACTAACCACATTGCAGTGTCTCGGGATAGCAACAGAGATACTAACCACATTGCAGTGTCTCGGGATAGCAACAGAGATACTAACCACATTGCAGTGTCTCGGGATAGCAACAGAGATACTAATCACATTGCAGTGTCTCAGGATAGCAGCAGATACTAACTACAGTGCAGTGTCTCAGGATAGCAACAGACATGCTAACTACAGTGCAGTGTCTCAGGATAGCAACAGACATGCTAACTACAGTGCAGTGTCTCAGGATAGCAACAGACATGCTAACTACAGTGCAGTGTCTCAGGATAGCAACAGACATGCTAACTACAGTGCAGTGTCTCAGGATAGCAGCAGAGATTCTGGCCTGTGCGAAAGGGAACCCGGGATAGTTCTGGACTGTGACCTACCTCTTGGAGGCGCAAGAGAGGGAACCTGGGACAGTTCTGGCCTGTGACCCACTACAGACGTAAGAGAGAGAACCTTGGATAGCTATGGACTCTCAAGAGATATCCTGACAAAGAGATAGAACGTGGGATAGCTGTGGACTCTCAAGAGAGATCCTGACAAAGAGAGAGAACGTGCGATAGCTGTGAACTCTCAAGAAAGATCCTGACAGAGAGAGAGAGAGAACGTGGGATAGCTGTGGACTCTCAAGAGAGATCCTGACAAAGAGAGAGAACGTGGGATAACTGAAACTCTCAAGAAAGATCCTGACAGAGAGAGAGAGAGAGAACGTGGGATAGCTGTGGACTCTCAAGAAAGATCCTGACGAGAGAGAGAGAGAACGTGGGATAGCTGTGGACTCTCAAGAAAGATCCTGACAGAGAGAGAGAGAGAACGTGGGATAGCTGTGGACTCTCAAGAAAGATCCTGACAGAGAGAGAGAGAACGTGGGATAGCTGTGGACTCTCAAGAAAGATCCTGACAGAGAGAGAGAGAGAACGTGGGATAGCTGTGGACTCTCAAGAAAGATCCTGACAGAGAGAGAGAGAGAACGTGGGATAGCTGTGGACTCTCAAGAAAGATCGTGACAGAGAGAGAGAGAACGTGGGATAGCTGTGGACTCTCAAGAAAGATCCTGACAAAGAGAGAGAACGTGGGATAGCTGTGGACTCTCAAGAAAGATCCTGACAAAGAGAGAGAACGTGGGATAGCTGTGGACTCTCAAGAGATATCCTGACAGAGAGAGAGAACCTTGGATAGCTGTGGACTCTCAAGAGAGATCCTGACAAAGAGAGAGAACGTGGGATAGCTATGGACTCTCAAGAAAGATCCTGACAAAGAGAGAGAACATGGGATAGCTGTGGACTCTCAAGAAAGATCCTGACAGAGAGAGAGAGAGAACATGGGATAGCTGTGGACTCTCAAGAGAGATCCTGTTTTTTGTTCTGTTGGTGTTAAAAGAATTGTCCTTGTTGTACGAATAAAGAATCGCGCAGTAGCCATGAAGTGACGTCATTTCTGCATCCGCATTGCCGCAGCGCGGGGAGCCCAGTAGACCATGCTGACCAAGCGACACATCTGCCACTGTCACCACCCACCGCTCTCTCCGCTCTTCCTCTGCTCTGCTCTTCTCTTCTCTTCTCTTTGTGTCCTGCCAAAGGCAACGTCTCCACGTAAAGACAGCCAGGCGCGAGATGTCAAAGGTGAAGCATATCTTTGTCAAGTGGGACAGTGGGACGCATGCTGATGAGGAGCACTGGGACAGTGGGACCCATGCTGATGAGGAGCACTGGGACAGTGGGACCCATGCTGATGAGGAGCACTGGGACAGTGGGCCCATGCTGATGAGGAGCACTGGGACAGTGAGGCCCATGCTGATGAGGAGCACTGGGACAGTCAAATCCACCGCGGACCGTCAGCCTGTGGCAGTGACAGCGAGTCCTGGCTGCTGTTTGCCGCATGCATCGAGCACTTTGAACACAGCTCACGCCGAGGACAACTGCAACGGGCACTCTGAACACAGCTCACGCCGAGGACAACTGCAGCGAGCACTCTGAACACAGCTCACGATGAGGACAACTGCAGCGAGCACTCTGAACACAGCTCACGCTGAGGACAACTGCAGCGAGCACTCTGAACACAGCTCACGCCGAGGACAACTGCAGCGAACGCTATGCACACAACTCACGTGGCACAAACACTGAGCGTGGAAGGCAGCTGTTTTGACGGTTAGCTGGCGGCTGTTAATCCACGCTGTGCCAATAGCCTGTATTGTTCTTTACGGCCTGCAACGTGGCGGGGAGGCGGACCGCAAGGCGCGTGCCTCAAGGGGTCTTGCGATTGGCTGCATGTGTCTCTGCCTGTGGTGGTGTGTGTAACACCCTCTGCCTGTGGTGGTGTGTGTAACACCCTCTGCCTGTGGTGGTGTGTGTAACTCCCTCAGCCTGTGGTGGTGTGTGTAACTCCGTCTGCCTGTGGTGGTGTGTGTAACACCCTCTGCCTGTGGTGGTGTGTGTAACACCCTCTGCCTGTGGTGGTGTGTGTAACATCCCTCTGCCTGTGGTGGTGTGTGTAACACCCTCTGCCTGTGGTGGTGTGTGTAACACCCTCTGCCTGTGGTGGTGTGTGTAACACCCTCTGCCTGTGGTGGTGTGTGTAACACCCTCTGCCTGTGGTGGTGTGTGTAACCCCGTGTTGATTCGCACTCTGCCTGTGGTGGTGTGTGTAACTCCATCTGCCTGTGGTGGTGTGTGTAACACCCTCTGCCTGTGGTGGTGGTGTGTAACTCCTCCTGCCTGTGGTGGTGTGTGTAATTCCATCTGCCTGTGGTGGTGTGTGTAACTCCCTCTGCCTGTGGTGGTGTGTGTAAACCCCTCTGCCTGTGGTGGTGTGTGTAACTCCATCTGCCTGTGGTGGTGTGTGTAACTCCCTCAACAGTGGAGGTTGGATTTTCTTGCACGTTACCGACATGATCCAATTTTGCGTCAGGGCAGTACTGAGCTTTTCCCGTCTGTGCCACTTTTACTTATTTTCTCTTTCTACCCCCCGCTTCTTCCCTCCTCTGCTCTCTGTCGCTTTTATTTATTTAATGTTTGTACCATTTAGGATGTGCTGCGAACGCCGGTGAATTTTGTGTCCGACACCTTTGATAGTTTATTGAATCATTAGGACCTGGGAAGGTTCAGCTCTCTTTACCGTCCAGTTAAGCACTCTTTACCGGCCAGGTAACCACTCTTTACCGGCCAGGTAACCACTCTTTACCGGCCAGGTAACCACTCTTTACCGGCCAGGTAACCACTCTTTACCGGCCAGGTAACAACTCTTTACCGACTATTTTACTCATTACTGACCAGTGAGCCACTCTTCATCTGACAGTGAGCCACTCTTTACCGACCAGTTAGCCACTCTTTACTGGCCAGTTAGCCACTTTACCGGCCATTTAGCCACTCTTTACTGACGAATGATCCACTCTTTACCGGCCAGGTAATCACTCTTTACCGGCCAGTTAGTCACTCTTTACTGACCAATGAGCCATTTTTTACTGGCCGTGTAACCACTCTTTACCGGCCAGTTAGTTACTCTTTACTGACTAATGAGCCACTCTTTAGCGGCCAGTTAGTCACTCTTTAGCGGCCAGTTAGTCATTCTTTAGCGGCCAGTTAGCCACTCTTCAGCGGCCAGTTAGCCAGTCTTTACTGACCAATATGCCACTCTTTACCGGCTAGTTAGCCACTCTTTAGCAACCAGTTAGCCACTTCTTCCAGTGATTTAGCCAAACTCTACAGGCAACGGGCCGCCCTTTGACGACCAGTGCGACACAGTTGGAAGCCACTCTCTCTCTACCCACCAGTTAGCCACTCTCTACTAACCATTTAGCCACTGTCTCTCTCTACCTACCAGTTAGCCACTGTCTCTCTACCCACCAGTTAGCCACTCTCTACCCACCAGTTAGCCACTCTCTCTCTACCCACCAGTTAGCTCTCTACCCACCAGTTAGCCACTTTCTCTCTCTACCCACCAGTTAGCCACTCACTCTCTCAACCCGCCAGTTAGCCTCTCTCTCTCTCTACCCGCTAGTTAGCCTCTGTTTACCGGCCAGTGAGTCACTGTACACACCAGTTAGCCACTCTCTCTCTCTACCCGCCAGTTAGCCACTCTCTCTCTCTCTACCCACCAGTTAGCCATTCTCTCTCTCTACCCACCAGTTAGCCACTCTTTACCGGCCAGTGAGTCACTCTGTACACACCAGTTAGCCACTCTCTCTCTCTACCCGCCAGTTAGCCAATCTCTCTCTCTACCCGCCAGTTAGCCACTCTCTCTACCCGCCAGTTAGCCTCTCTCTCTCTCTACCCGCCAGTTAGCCACTCTCTCTCTCTCTCTCTCACCCGCCAGTTAGCCACTCTTTTACCGGCCAGTGAGTCACTCTGTCACACCAGTTAGCCACTCTCTCTCTCTACCCGCCAGTTAGCCACTCTCTCTCTCTACCCGCCAGTTAGCCACTCTCTCTCTCTACCCACCAATTAGCCACTCTCTCTCTCTACCCGCCAGTTAGCCTCTCTCTCTCTACCCGCCAGTTAGCCTCTTTCTCTCTACCCGCCAGTTAGCCACTCTCTCTCTCTACCCACCAGTTAGCCACTCTCTCTACCCGCCAGTTAGCCACTCTCTCTCTCTACTCGCCAGTTAGCCCTCTCTCTCTCTACCCGCAGTTAGCCTCTTTTACCGGCCAGTGAGTCACTGTCACACCAGTTAGCCACTCTCTCTCTCTACCCGCCAGTTAGCCACTCTCTCTCTCTACCCACCAGTTAGCCACTCTCTCTCTCTACCCACCAGTTAGCCACTCTTACCGGCCAGTGAGTCACTCGTACACCAGTTAGCCACTCTCTCTCTCTACCCGCCAGTTAGCCATCTCTCTCTCTACCCGCCAGTTAGCCACTCTCTCCTACCCGCCAGTTAGCCCTCTCTCTCTACCCGTCTCCCAGTTACCCACTCTCTCTCTCTACTCCCTCATCTAGCCTCTCTCTCTCTCCCCTTCCCTCTCTCTACCCCCAGCCAGTTAGCCACTCTTTTACCGGCCAGTAGTCACTTTCCACCAGTTAGCCACTCTCTCTCTCTACCCGCCAGTTAGCCCTCTCTCTCTCTCTACCCCCAGTTAGCCTCTCTCTCTCTCTCCCCAGTTAGCCATCTCTCTCTACCCGCCAGTAGCCTCCTCTGTACCCCAGTTAGCCTCTCTCCTCTCTCTCTACCCCCAGTTAGCCACTCTCTCTCTCTACCCGCCAGTTAGCCACTCTTCTCTGTACCACCAGTTAGCCACTCTCTCTCTCTCCTCCTCTCTCTCCCAGTTAGCCACTCTCCTCTTCCCCCCAGTTAGCCACTCTCTCTCTACCCCCAGTTAGCCACTTCTGCTCTACCCAGTTACATCTCTCTCTACCCAGTTAGCCACTCTCTCTCTGCTCTCTCTACCCCCAGTTAGCCACTCTCTCTCTCTACACCCAGTTAGCCACTCTCTCTCTCTACCACCAGTTAGCCACTCTCTCTCTACCCACCAGTTAGCCACTCTCTTACCGCCAGTTCATCTCTGTACACACCAGTTAGCCACTCTCTCTCTCTACCCGCCAGTTAGCCACTCTCTCTCTACCCACCAGTTAGCCACTCTCTCTTACCCCAGTTAGCCCACTCTTTAACGCCAGTAGCATTCTGTACAGACCAGTTAGCCACTCT
>JABMCL010000816.1:332500-362500 GCA_018857735.1 Alviniconcha marisindica
ACGACACTGTCACGCTGAGTCTGACTCTGACACTGACTCTGACGACACTGTCACGCTGAGTCTGACTCTGACACTGACTCTGACGACACTGTCACGCTGAGTCTGACTCTGACTCTGATGAAACTGTCACGCTGAGTCTGACACTGACTCTGACGACACTGTCACGCTGAGTCTGACACTGACTCTGACGACACTGTCACACTGAGTCTGACACTGACTCTGACGACACTGTCACGCTGAGTCTGACTCTGACACTGACCCTGACGACACTGTCACGCTGAGTCTGACACTGACTGTGACGACACTGTCACGTTAAGTCTGACACTGATTCTGACGACACTGTCACGCTGAGTCTGACACTGACTCTGACGACACTGTCACGCTGAGTCTGACACTGACTCTGACGACACTGTCACGTTGAGTCTGACACTGACTCTGACACTGACTCTGACGACACTGTCACGCTGAGTCTGATACTGACTCTGAAGACACTCTGTCACGCTGAGTCTGACACCACCCGGTCACATTGTTGTTGTTGTTGTTGTTGAATACCGGTGCCACTTTGTTTTGGCTACCGACCGGGTGTGTATGAAGTATGAAACCATTTTCCACAAGTCTCAGGGACCTCACTGGACGAAGCGCCACAGCGCAGTGCCGGCCGTTGCAAACAAACGGTATACAGGTAGAATATTGTCACCAAGGTGTCACTATAGACAACTTTGCTTTAAGCGCTTGTGCCGGTATGAGATTGATAAAGTGGCGTTATTTATAATTTTAGATAGCTTCGTTTCGGGTGCTTGTTCCTTGTAGGTGCTGATAAAGTGTCATTCTTTCACTGTGGGCAGTTTGATTAATTTTGGGTGCACAGATTTTGGTACAGTGGTTTTCTATCATTCAGGCTTTATTAGTCGACCAGATGATAAGATTACCGTTCCGTCTGCAAGCTAGGCGTGCTCTGTTGCTGCCTGAGACTGTGTCCTTCACTGACGACTGCTCATCCTGTGTAGTGGGACACTGCACTAAACCTCTGTCTTCGTGCCAGTGCCCTTTAGTCAGTCAGTCAGCCGGCGGCCCAGTCCCCACTTCAACTCGTTCCACCGTTGCATCTGCAAAATGAAATCATGAAGAGAGAGAGAGAGAGAGAGAGAGAGAGGAGAGAGAAGAGAGAGAGAGGACTCGAACTCGAAAACGTTATTTTACAAGGATTGTAGTTTAGGTTCAGTCAAAAACCTGTCTAACAACTAGTCCTTGCTAAGCTACTGATGAGTAAATATCAAATTACAGGCATTATTTATATACATATAGGCATGAATGAGTGAGTGAAACGTTATACATGCGAGTTTCCACACAAACATAGCGTGTTCACAGCGCCAGATGAACACATGCCATACATCATTCAGTTACATATTATGAGCATACAACCAGCAAATAAAGCAGCAGAACATCTTATCAGTTCAAAGAGAGAGAGAGGGGGGGGTGGAGAGAGAGAGAGAGAGAGGGAGGGAGAGAGAGAGAGAGAGAGAGAGAGAGAGAGAGAGAGAGAGAGAGAGAGAGAGAGAGAGAGAGGTGCCGCTGCATCTGCGAACTGCCTCCCGTTTTCGCAGACTTGTGCAAGAGTGAAGCTCTGCAGTATTCGGCTGCAAAGATAGAGTTCGTTGAGCTGTAAATACGCACTTTGCAGCGACAAATGATTGCAGCGAAACTTTGGAGTGATGATGGCACCCGCCGCGCATGTGATAATGGTGAGTGGTTAATTCCCACGCCCAGCAGCGGGCAGGTGAGGCGGTAGGGAGCTGACGGACCGATTCATTACGGCCTCTCTGTGCTGGCAGGAAGATGAAGCGTGACATCACACCTTCTTGTTCCCCACTCCCCGCATTAGCTGGCCGTCCAGCCCTCACTCGCACACCACACTCAGCGCTGTCCCTGCACGCCAGACAACAAACTCCAAGCTGTGGTTGACCAAATCCTTCCTCCTGGAGGAATCGTACCGGAAAGCCAGGCTTGGAATATAGTCAGACAGCGTACCGATGTCCACCAGTCTGGCACAGCTAGATCAGACAACGCACCGATGTCCACCAGTCTTAGCTAGATCAGACAACGTATCGATGTCCACCAGTCTTAGCCAGGTCAGACAGCGTACCGATGTCCACCAGTCTTAGCCAGGTCAGACAACTTACCGATGTCCACCAGTCTTAACTAGATCAGACAACGTACCGATGTCCACCAGTCTTGGCCAGGTCAGACAACGTACCGATGTCCACCAGTCTTAGCCAGGTCAGACAACGTACCGATGTCCACCAGTCTTAGCCAGGTCAGACAACGTACCGATGTCCACCAGTCACGTACCGATGTCCACCAGTCTTAGCCAGATCAGACAACGTACCGATGTCCACCAGTCTTAGCCAGGTCAGACAGCGTACCGATGTCCACCAGTCCTAGCTAGATCAGACAACGTGTCTTTCTTAATACTTCTCGATCTGTCTTGGGCTTTCGAGACTATCGCCCACAACATTCTCGTCTCCACAGACTTCAATCTCTCTGTGACATTTCTGATACCGTTCTTTTGTGGTATGAGTCTTACCTCACTGGTAGGACTCAGACTGTGACTGTCAATGGCCAGAGTTCAGGACCTGCGGATGTTTTCTTTGTGTCCCACAGGGCACAGTTCGTGGTCCTATCCTCTTCATTCTGTGCTCTGCACCTCTCTGCGCTTTGATTGAGACTCCTGTCTCCAACCAGTTGTTTGCTGATGACACACAGCTCCTGATCAGATATATGTCACTGTCTTGACCGTGCAGACACGCATCTCTGACGTGAAGACCAGGATGACACAAAAAAAGTGAAACTGAATGACGACAAGATAGAGGCTCTCCTCATGAAGTCATAATTATAGAACCATTTTTCCTGACCTTCAGCCCATCTCTGTTTGTGTTGGCACTGCAGACATTCCATTCACGGCCTGTGCTCGCAACCTTCGATTCACGATTTCAGATAACATAACTCCTGACAAGCACATTTCAACTGTCTGTCCTTCTGCTTACGTGGAAATCAGACGTATCAGCTCTATCCGCCAGTACCGGACATGTTGAAGTAACCAAACCTCTCGTCTGTGCCTTTGTTCTCTCCAGGTTGGACTGTTCTAATCCTCTTCTATCTGGCTGCCCACTTGACCTTCTCTGTAGACTACAGAAAGTTCAGAACTCTGCAGTGAAACCCGTTTTGGTTTAAACAAAATGTTATTCATTCATCGTAATCATAATATCGACAAAAAAGTACAGGAAACACAAAAGCACGCAAACGTTATCATGTGCAACGTCTTCTGCAAGTTCTTCATTAATTACCGGTTCAAGCCAGAATAGACTACAAACTGTCAACTGTCTGCCACAACTTCTCTGACTCATCTCCTGCCTGTTTCTCTGATCTTCTCACTGTGCAGACCCCCTGCAGGTGGCTTTACTTCTTCTGCACACACACGGATACTTCCTATTCCCCATGTTACGACAAAAACATTTGGCCCACGCTGTTTCTCCTGCTGGGCTCTGAAGCAATGCAATTGGCTCCTTTTTGACATCCGTCACATCCAGTTGGCTCCTTTTTGACATCCGTCACATCCAATTGGCTCCTTTTTGACATCCGTCACATCCAATCCTGGTGTGGCATGGTGTGGTATAACATGGTATGGTGTTGTGTGCCTTGGTGTGTTGTGGCTGTGGTATGGCATTTTATGGTATGCCATGCTTTGGTATAATATAGCATGGTACTGTGTGGCGCATCATTGTGTGCTATCATTTCCCTCACGCATACCGTAAGAGGCACTAGGAGTTAAGCATGCACACGCACACACACGCGCGCACACACACACACGCACACGCGCGCGCACGCACGCACGCACGCATGCACACACACACGTGCGCGCACGCACACACCCATACACACACACACGCGCGCGCGCACGCGCGCGCGCACAGAGAGTAAAGGCAGGTTGGAAGGAGAATTACGGAGGAAGAGTGAGAAAAGAGAAGACGCGTAATGAGAAAAGAGAAGACGCGTAATGAGAAAAGAGAAGACGCGTAATGAGAAAAGAGAAGACGCGTAAGAATGAAGAAAGTCTCTCCGTCTCCCTCATGCTAATGGGCAGGGAATTCCAGCAGTTGCTGACCTTTCAGTCACGTGCTGATTGCAATGCTGGAGCTAACCGCGTGACCAAAAGGTCACATTATGACTCGACGCTGCTTATGTGAATGATGACCAGACGGTGTCCACGTGGAGTCGAGTTACCGATGACCGCTCGGATGACCGCTGGCGAGTCACTCACTCCGTCAGCACACACCAGTCTTGTTACCCCACCAGATATCTTGTGTCTCCACTATCTCTGTCCCCACCAGATATCTTGTGTCTCCACTATCTCTGTCCCCACCAGATATCTTGTGTCTCCACTATCTCTGTCCCCACCAGATATCTTGTGTCTCCGCGATCTCTGTCCCCACCAGATATCTTGTGTCTCCACTATCTCTGTCCCCACCAGAGATTTTGTGTCTCCACTATCTCTACTCCCACCAGATATTTTGTGTCTCCACTATCTCTGTCCCCATCAGATATTTTGTGTCTCCACTATCTCTGTCCCCATCAGATATTTGTGTCTCCACTATCTCTGTCCCCACCAGATATCTTGTGTCCCACTATCTCTGCCCCACCAGAGATTTTGTGTCTCCACTATCTCTACTCCCACCAGATATTTTGTGTCTCCACTATCTCTGTCCCCATCAGATATTTTGTGTCTCCACTATCTCTACTCCCACCAGATATTTTGTGTCTCCACTATCTCTACTCCCACCAGATATTTTGTGTCTCCACTATCTCTGTCCCCATCAGATATTTTGTGTCTCCACTATCTCTGTCCCCATCAGATATCTTGTGTCTGCACTATCTCTTCTACTAGAGGTCTAATGTCTCCGCTGTCTAATATCTCCATTGTCTAATGTCTCCGCTGTCTAATATCTCCACCATGGGGAGCGGGGATAGCTCAGTGGTGGATCATCGGACTTGTGATCAAAAGGTCACGGGTTCAAGTCCCGGCAGAAGTGGCTGGATAATTTCTTCCCCACAGTCAACTTTCTGTGCTGACTCTTATTTCGGTATCCGTTTTACCCCTGTGTTACCGCAGTAGCACGTTAAAGACCCCGGTCATTCTGCCAAAAGTGCAGGTGGCAGGCTACAGCTAAACACGAATGCACCCTACGTATATGGCTTTGCATGACATGACACTGTATCGTGCATGGTTGTATTGTGTACACAGAACGTGCGCAGAGACGACAGCAGTTTTACGTGGCGCCAGCCATGTAACAACCAAGTAACGCTGTAAGCACAGTACTTAGATGGATATTCCAAAACGCGCTATAAAAGGCTACACATCGCAAACGCAAACACGCCGCCCATGGTTTTGAACAAGGGGGTTTATTTCAAGTTGTTTTGATAAAAGTGGATGGCATCTCTCTGTACTCTCAGAAAACAGTGAGTAATATTCTGCTTAGTATTCGCTGACACGGATTTCCCCGTGAACAGCAGTGATATTTCAAGATAGCCGTGTAATGGAAGATGGATCGCCACCCCAGCGATAATTGTGCCAAGGGAGCATTTTGCGACGGTTACCTCTTCCCGTGCTAATGGGGGCTGTCCCCCTGGCGGGACGAACTCATCCTTCTACCCACTTCTCTTTGTCCGGCTGTGGCCGCTGATTTGTGGCTGGCCGCGGTCACTGCACTAATTGCGTGGGGCTGGCTGTGGTCAGTGCACTAATTGTGTGGGGAGACTGCGTTGTTCTCAGTCAACCGATCCTTCATGACTGTTCCTGGCCGTGTTCTGTGTTGGCCGCTAATGGGGTTAGCGCGTTGACCAGCTTGATTTTCAGCCTGAAATGGCTTCAGCGGCTGTCGTCGCCGGTTAGGAGGCTTATGTTGCCATCTTGCGCTGAGTGAGATAGTTTGTGGGTTGAGTTATTCGTTTTCTGTCCTTCTGCGACATCGCTGCCAGGGACTGCAGAGTAAGGAATCGCACGGCTGTGGATCTGGATCTGATTCTGGATCAGGATACGGAAGAGGCCGCATGACGATTGGCTGCAGCGGAGGAAAGGACGCCAGCAGGAAGGATGCACCTGCAGGAAGGATGCACCTGTAGGAAGGATGCACCTGAAGGAAGGATGCACCTGTAGGAAGGATGCACCTGAAGGAAGGATGCACCTGTAGGAAGCATGCACCTGCAGGAAGGATGCACTTGTAGGAAGGATGCACCTGCAGGAAGCATGCACCTGCAGGAAGGATGCACCTGTAGGAAGCATGCACCTGCAGGAAGGATGCACTTGTAGGAAGGATGCGCCTGTATGAAGCATGCACCTGCAGGAAGAATGCACCTGTAGGAAGCATGCACCTGAAGGAAGGATGCACCTGTAGGAAGGATGCACCTGCAGGAAGGATGCACCTGTAGGAAGGATGCACCTGTAGGAAGCTTTCACCTGCTGGAAGGATGCACCTGTAGGAAGCATGCACCTGCTATGAAAATGTACAATGCTGTTTTCACAGACAGGTGAGGTAAACACGCGGCGACAGTGTAATGCAGTTCTGCCAGGGACTACGGAATGTTGTGCGATGGTTCAGTTGTTTTCATTCTGATATAATATCATTTCATCCACCACACGGCGGGACATTTTATTCCGCCTCTTCGTTTTTGTAATCGCTTCCAGTGTGTGTGTGTGTGTGTGTGTGTGTGTGTGTGTGTGTGTGTGTGTGTGTGTGTAACTCTCCCTTCTTTGCCGCTCATATGTGTATTCCTTGAAACTTTACATAGCTGACGCACTTAATTATAAACAGAAACAACAAAACAAAGGGCATACAGAGACATAGTGCGTATCAGCAGCTGTTACTCACGTTGCCATTATTATTCGTCATCATTGGATTAGCATGTTGTTTCAACCACGGCCTTTGATTGGAGTGGTGATTTATCGGCTGGAAGCTAAAACAGCGTAGCTAGCATGCTATTCATGCACTTCCCATTATTTC
Source organism: Alviniconcha marisindica (assembly GCA_018857735.1). Classification (NCBI taxonomy): domain Eukaryota; kingdom Metazoa; phylum Mollusca; class Gastropoda; family Provannidae; genus Alviniconcha; species Alviniconcha marisindica. The sequence continues at coordinate 339,556 of JABMCL010000816.1, forward strand.
GCATGCCCTTCAAAAAAAAGCACACAAAAAAGCCATAAAAAGACGGCAGTCGTCCACTGCATAAAAGAATCAATAGCCGCCAAGGTTGCAATGGCAGGAGCCACCGTGGCGTCTGTAAAAGAGCTCCTTGTGGCAGTGTTAATTCTCTTCACCTATTGCGTCCCAGCGCTCTTCGTTGGCAAGTTTGGCTGTTAGCATTGCCTCATCAAAGGGACTGTGAAATACTGACGTGTAAATCTACAGGGCCAGAAAAAGAGAGGAAACCCCATTTTGGTGCAGCCGAATGTGTGTAGATTGAGTTACACTTCACTCGAAAAGGAAGATTTGAAGTTCACAGTATTATAATTATGTTCATTGTGAACCCCTATGAGAAAAGTGAAACAAAAACAAAAGCAAGCACACACACACACACACACACACACACACACACACACACACACACACACACACACACAACACACACACACACACACACACACACACACACACACACACACACACACACAACACTCAAACCTCCCACTCCTCACTGTCAACAGTAACAGCACCAGACGCCTGTAGCCATGTCAACATGCAAGACCTGACCACTGTACCCCTGTCAACAGTGACAGCCACCAGATTTTCCTGCCCTGACCTCTGTAGCCATTGTCAACAGTGACAAGACCTGACCACTGTAACTTTGTCAACAGTGACAGGACCTGACCACTGTAACTTTGTCAACAGTGACAGACCTGACCACTGTAACTTTGTCAACAGTGACAGGACCTGACCACTGTAACTTTGTCAACAGTGACAAGACCTGACCACTGTAACTTTGTCAACAGTGACAGGACCTGACCACTGTAACTTTGTCAACAGTGACAAGGGCCTGACCACTGTAACATTTTTCAACAGTGACAGGACCTGACCACTGTAACTTTGTCAACAGTGACAGGACCTGACCACTGTAACATTGTCAACAGTGACAGGACCTGACCACTTAACATTGTCAACAGTGACAAGGACCTGACCACTGTAACTTTGTCAACAGTGACAGGACCTGACCACTGTAACATTGTCAACAGTGACAGGACCTGACCACTGTAACTTTGTCAACAGTGACAGGACCTGACCACTGTAACATTGTCAACAGTAACAGGACCTGACCACTGTAACATTGTCAACAGTGACAGGACCTGACCACTGTAACTTTGTCAACAGTAACAGGACCTGACCACTGTAACATTGTCAACAGTGACAGGACCTGACCACTGTAACACTGTCAACAGTGACAGGACCTGACCACTGTAACATTGTCAACAGTGACAAGACCTGACCACTGTAACATTGTCAACAGTGACGGGACCTGACCACTGTAACTTTGTCAACAGTGACAGGACCTGACCACTGTAACATTGTCAACATTAACAGGACCTGACCACACATTGTCAACATTAACAGGACCTGACCACTGTAACTTTGTCAACAGTAACAGGACCTGACCACTGTAACATTGTCAACAGTGACAGGACCTGACCACTGTAACATTGTCAACATACAGATAACTGTAACATTGTAGTACAGGACCTGAAATGTACACTGTAACGACTGCTCTGTCAACAGTAACAGGACCTGACCACTGTAACACTGTCAACAGTGACAGGACCTGACTATTGTAACATTGTCAACATTAACAGGACCTGACCACTGTAACATTGTCAAAATTAACAGGACCTGACTACTGTAACGTTGTCAACATTAACGGGACTTGACTACTGTAACATTGTCAACATCAACAGAACCTGACCACTGTAACATTGTCAACAGTGACAGGATCTGACCACTGTAACATTGTCAATAGTGACAAAACCTGACTACTGTAACATTATCAACAGTAACAGGAACAACTGCTGCTGTGTCAACAGCCAGTGTGTGAATAGACAGTTGGTAGTCGAAGTGCTATTAACGATGTGTGCAAATCTACTGGACACAGATATCTTAATACCCAATGAAATACAAAATGCATAAATTGTTTGGGCGTATACGTTTATATTCATTTGTATATTGTGGGAGTGACGCCAGTGACATACATTACAGTTTGTAACAGCCCGGACTTGCTGGCTATGTCAGTGATCCACACTATAGTCTGTAACACCCGGACTTGCTGGCTATGTCAGTGATGCACACTATAGTCTGTAACACCCGGACTTGCTGGCTATGTCAGTGATGTACTCTATAGTCTGTAATAGCCCGGACTTGCTATGTCAGTAATGTACACTATAGTCTGTAACAGCCCGGACTTTCTGTCTATGTCAGTGATGTACACTATAGTCTGTAACAGCCCGGACTTGCTATGTCAGTGATGCACACTATAGTCTGTAACACCCGGACTTGCTGGCTATGTCAGTGATGTACTCTATAGTCTGTAATAGCCCGGACTTGCTATGTCAGTGATGTACACTATAGTCTGTAACAGCCCAGACTTTCTGTCTATGTCAGTGATGTACACTATAGTCTGTAACAGCCCGGACTTGCTATGTCAGTGATGTACAGTACAGTCTGTAACACCCGGACTTGCTGGCTATGTCAGTGATGTACACTATAGTCTGTAATAGCCCGGACTTGCTATGTCAGTGATGTACACTATAGTCTGTAACAGCCCGGACTTGCTGGCTATGTCAGTGATGTACTCTATAGTCTGTAACACCCGGACTTGCTGGCTATGTCAGTGATGTACACTATAGTCTGTAACAGCCCGGACTTGCTGGCTATGTCAGTGATGTACACTATAGTCTGTAACAGCCCGGACTTGCTGGCTATGTCAGTGATGTACACTATAGTCTGTAACAGCCCGGACTTGCTGGCTATGTCAGTGATGTACTCTATAGTCTGTAACAGCCGGACTTGCTGGCTATGTCAGTGATGTACTCTATAGTCTGTAACACCCGGACTTGCTGGCTATGTCAGTGATGTACTCTATAGTCTGTAACACCCGGACTTGCTGGCTATGTCAGTGATGTACTCTATAGTCTGTAACACCCGGACTTGCTGGCTATGTCAGTGATGTACTTTATAGTCTGTAACAGCCCGGACTTGCTGGCTATGTCAGTGATGTACTCTATAGTCTGTAACAGCCGGACTTGCTGGCTATGTCAGTGATGTACACTACAGTTTGTAACAGCCCGGCCTGGCCATTGATGTTCTCTATAATTAGTAGCAGTCCTGACCTGCTTGTTACGTCATTGGTATACGCCATTTTATGTAACCGTCTGGCCTGACCGATGATCGTTGAAAGAGACCACAGCAGGAGTCAACGTTGTGCCAGCGACGGACATTCAGGAGGTGGACCGGGCACTAAGTAGACCACAGCGTAGGAACGAACCAAGGGCCCGAAACGGGTGTCGCCCTTGTTCCCGAGCGAGTGAACTGTGCATGCATAATGGATTAGCTGTCGGAGACATCGTGGTGAAGTGGCTGTTGAAACGGTGGTCCGTCATGTGATCGCTCTGATACTGGTTTAAGGCCACGTATCTGCCTCACTGGTGGGCTGCGGTAGTCTGGCTGGAGATTACGTGAAAATGTGTACTGGGTACACAGGATGAAGCTTAAACTGCAGTGTTTATTCACTGTGGATTAACTTCCGAAATAGAAACGTAAGAAGCATTAAGACAAAAACTTCTTGAGGGCCGCAGACGATATGTTTTGAAAGGCTTGCGGAGGAAATAAAGTGAAGTGGTTTGTTTTGAAAGTTACTCTTGCTTGAGCTGTAAATTTCCAGTGGAAGGGGTGCAAGTAGGCCCTAACAGTTTTAGATAATAACCAAATTCAGTAAAGGCAAGAGAGAGAGAGAGAGAGAGAGAGAGAGAGAGAGAGAGAGAGAGAGAGAACTTGAACTCGAAAACTATTTTACAAGGATTGTAGTTTAGGTTCAGTCAAAAACCTGTCTAACAACTAGTCCTTGCTAAGCTACTGATAAATAGATATCAAATTACAGGCATTACTTATATACATAATATAGGCATGAATGAGTGATTGAAACGTTATACATGAGAATTTCCACACAAAACGTAGTGTGCTCACAGCGCCAGATGAACACATGCCATACATCATTCAGTTACATATTATGAGCATACGGTGAGCATACTATGAGCAAATGAAGCAGCAGAACATCTGATCAGTTCATATGACTAGTATCGAAAAAGAAAAACGGAAGCAGTCAATGCTTATCTTATAAAGAACAGTAGGGGAAGGGGGGGGGGGGGGGATTTAAAAACAAAAAAACAGTGGGAGGGGGTGGGTCGGAAGGCAGTCGGAAGGACTGGGCGGATTTGTATGGGTGTATAAAATAGGTCTCAATGACCAGTCATTGCAATGGCAATCACTCGAAAACCTGTCTCTCTCTCTCTCTCTCTGTCTGAAAGAGACAGAGAACTGGAACTCGAGCTCTAAAACTTTATTTTACAAGGATTGTAGTTTAGGTTCAGTCAAAACCCGTCTAACAACTAGTCCTTGCGAAGCTACTGATGAGTAAATATAAAACTACAGGCATAATTTATATACATACAGGCATGAATGAGTGAGTGAAATTTGATACATGAGAATTTCCACACAAAACAGCGTGTTCACAGCGCCAGATGTACACAAGCATACACCACTCAGTTATACATTATGAGCATACAACCTGTAAATAAGGCAGCAGAACATCTGATCAATTCAACACCAGTATTGGAGAAAGAAAGAATGGGGAAAAAAAGCAGTCAATCCTTATCTTATAAAGAACAGTAAGGGGGGGGGGGGGGGGGGGGGGGGTACTATCACAAGCAGTCGGAAGGATTGGGCGGAGTATTATGTCACAGTCCATCCTATGTAACTACTTCAAGGTGTGCACGAAGTTTACGCTTGAAGGAGCTGAGTGACTGACAAGATCTAATAATGATAATAACTCTTATACAGCGCTATACCCCGTAAAAATTTACAAGCTCGTGGCGCTGTACATTATCAACATCAAAATCCGCTTGACAATCAACAACAAAAAACAAAAACAAAAAAAGTACAAGTACTATAAAGGCATACATCAATATCAAAATGACAACAACAAAAAAGAAGAAGCCAGGATGAGAGAGAGAAAAAAGGAAGAAGAAAAAAAAGGGGGGGAGGGGGGAAGAAGAAGCAAAGTACTGTAAATGCGTACATCGATATTAAGGCATTTCACACACACTGAAATAATCGAAAGTCCTATAAAATAATGCATATATTAATATCAACATGACAATCAGAAAAGCACAAGTACTGTCATGACAATCAGAAAAGCACAAAAATAATACTGTAAATGCATACATCAACACCAAAAAGCATTTCACACACAGCCACCTACTATATGATTACACACAGACACCTGCACACTCACATTCACCTCCTCATAAGCACACGCGCGCGCGCGCACACACACACACTCACGCACACATACACACGCATCCACACTGTGACACCACACTAACACACAACACACGCACGCACACACATACACGCACACACACAGAGTAAGACACACCACACACACACACACACACACACACACACACACACACACACACACACACACACACACACACACACACGCACACACACACACACACACACACACAAACACACACGCCCATCAGATGAAAAAGTGGCGGCAGCAGCAGGCTCTCCTGTTAGTCCCATGCTTTGCAGCCCCCCCTCCCCCCCACCCCTCCACCAGCCCATGCCTATGGTGACAATTTCAGAGATTCAGGTGAAGGCATTGCGGAAGAGGTGCGTTTTGAGGCTGGATTTAAAAGATGTGAGAGATGGAGACAATCAGGTTTGTATCGGGACAGAGTTCCACACGTAAGGCGCCTGATATTGGAAAGACCTTGCACCGGCACTTTTCAAGTCAACACGTGGGACACAGAGCAGTTTGTCAGAAGATGATCGAAGGGATCTGCGGGGAGTGTACGAGGAGAGACAGTGTGAGAGGTAAGGGGGCAATGTACCATCAAAGTAGCGGAAAGCCAGTGTCGCTAGTTTGTATTCAATGCTCTGTTTGACGGGAAGCCAATGAAGTGATATCAGCATAGGTGTTACATGCTCACTGCGCTTTTTACGAAAGATCAGCCGAGCTGAGTTGTTCAGTATTCTTTGAAGTCGGGCTATCTGATCTGAAGTGATACCTGCCGTAGGGAATTGCAGTAATCAATCCGAGATAGAACTCAAGAACAAACAAGAGTTGCGGTCGCGTTTGTAGTGAGGAATGGACGGATGGCACTGATTCTACGCAGTTCAAGGTAGGCAAAACGACAGACAGAGCTAATGTGATGAGACATGGTGAGGCTAGAGTCTAAGACAACTCCCAGACTTTTAACCTTGGGCTGAAAAGGAATCGGACTACCACCAATGTTGAGATGCTCACTGTAGCAGACACTTGTCCTAGAGCGAGTATCGACAACCAGTGCCTCAGTTTTGTCATCGTTAAGTTTGAGTTTGTTGGAATCCATCCAAGCCTTGACATGTTCGACACACGTTTCTGTCTGTTTGATAAGGGTACCAAAATCAGCGGGAAGAGCAGAACTGAAAAGCTGTGTATCGTCCGAAAACTTGTGGAGGTCAGAACCGGACTGGCGGACGATGCATGTAACGGGCTGTGTATAGAGAACAAAGAGCAATGGTCCCAACACTGATCCCTGAGGGACCCCAAAGTCCAGGCGTTGTGGGGTGGATGAGATGCTGTTTCCAACAACGACCTGAAATCTGTCCAGGATGTATGAACGAAGCCACTGAAGGGCTGAACCTGAGATTCCAAAAGTCGTATGCAGTCTCTCTAGAAGAATGCTATGGTCAGTTGTGTCGAAGGCAGCAGACAAGTCCAACAGGGAGAGAATGGAGACACGTCCCTGATCAGTGCTGTCCAGCAGGCAGTTAGTGATGTGAAGAAGCGCAGTTTCAGTACTGTGATTCTGGCGGTAGGCAGACGGATTCCTCTCAAGGAGGTCGTTCATCGTGACGATCAGTGGTCAGTCAACTGTCAGAGCACAACTCTTTCCAGAGGCTTTGACAGAAACGAAAGATTGGACACTGGTCTGTAGTTCTTTAACATATTCTGGTCAAGACTGGGCTTCTTCAAAAGAGGTCTTACTAATGCCTGCTTGAAGCATTGGGGGGACTGAGCCTGACAGTAGGGAGTAGTTTACAATTTTGGTAATGACGGGAACGAGGTCCTCGTAACATGTTTTCAGCAATGCAGTGGGTATGGGATCAAGGGCACAACATTTTGGTGGTGCATCATTGATGAGTTTTCTTATCAAATCCTCAGAAACAGGTGCAAAACTACACAACCCGGTACCCGCAAATGGTTCAAAAGATGCTAGAACAGGACATGAGTCGAGCACTCGGCGAATGTTTGCAATCTTTTCATGCATGAAATCGGAGAATGCGTTGAGTAGGTCCGAGAGAGGAATGTTGGTGGGCAGCTTCGGCTCCGTCGTTCTTCCCATGAGCTCATCGGTGACGCTGTACAGGAGTCTAATGGACGAGCAGTGACGTCTCTTGTCGCACAGATAGTCACGTTTGGCGGCTCGGTGAAGCGCCTTCAAGGCGTTGCGCTGCTTCACAAAAATCTCCCTGTGAACACTCAGTTTGGTGCGGTGCGCAGTTCTCTCAGCGCGTCGCAGTTCCCTTTTGGCTGCACGGATGTTGTCGCTGATCCACGGAGCAGAGCGGCGCTCGGTGACACGCCTGGTCTTGAGTGGGGCATGGCGGTCGAGGAGCTGCTGCATCGAATCGTTGTACTCCTCAGCCAGTTCTTCCTCCGGGCAATCACCCAGTGCCGTGGCGCACATGGCTCTTCACCTCAGACTGGAACTTCTCAAGGTTGATACGCCGGATGTTCCGGAAGGTCACAGAGCGCTTCTTCCTCAGAGGTCTCAACAGGCTCAGCGAGAAAAAGAGCGACTTGTGGTCTGACAGAAGGTTCTCTGATACGGACACGTCGTGGATGAGTGTAGAGTCTTCAGCGGTGACAAGCCAGCCAAGAATATGACCGCGCTTGTGAGTTGGCTCGTCGACGATCTGGGTAAAGCTCTGATCAGAGAGCAGGGAGCAGAGTTTCTGGACATCAGGGTTGGTTTGTACATCAAAGTGGAGGTTGAAGTCCCCGATGACAACAGTCTTGTCCCTCTCTGTGAGTCGTTCGTCTAGAAGCGACTCGAAGTCCTGTAGAAACATTTTTGTCGTAAGCTTATTTTGTTTACTAGGGGGTGGCCTGTAGACAACAGTCAGATTGACTAATTTCTGTGCAGACAGACACATCGTGACGGCTTCAAATGAGGCGTAAGACAGGCACCGAAAGGTAACCTTGGGTGCCAGGGACTTGCTCATAAGGACAGCTATACCACCACCCCTACGTCCAACACGGGGGAAGGGGTGGAAAACGTAATCCGGGGGAGTCATCTCCTTAACACAGGGTTCATCTCCTACTTCCTGGAGCCATGTCTCAGTCAGGATCAGCGGATCAAGTTTATTGTCAACAATGAAGTCATGAATCTCACCTGCTATTTGACGAACTGACTGAGCGTTAAAATACGCCAGGGTCAGTGGAGAGTTGTGAGCAGTTTCCGTGGAATCACGACTGTCACCGGAAGGGACCACAGTAATCAAGTTACTCACTGATCTCCTGGCGGAGGGGGGGCGCTGCAGGAGGTCGTTCGGTGCTTGTGTGGTTAACCTAGCAGCTCCATCGCAGACAACAGCAACCTTTCTCTGTTCCTCCTTCCACCTCTCGAAGACGGCTTCCGCGGAAGGCAGCCAATTCCCAGGTGTCTGAGGCGAGAGGTCAGTGAGGGGTCCGGTGTCGCTGCTTGTATTGCCAGTATCTGGTCGGGTGAGTAACGCCTGGGAGGGTGTGGGAGGGGAGTGCATGACAAGTCCTCCTGTAGCGGACCACTGTAGCTGTCACGTAGTGACTGACCGTGAGCACAGCTCTGCACGGACAGCTCTTGCAACCTTTGGTCAGCGACCGAAAATGGCGGACACTGGTACATCAGGCTAATAGTCAAATGTAGAAACACGCATATTACTCTGGATTCCGGTGGCATCGATGCACAAAAGGCACACCAAAATGTCGTCCATTCCATGGCGCACCCAATAGTAAGACACACAACATTCAAAGAGACAAATATCCAGCAAAACTCCACAAAGATGCACAGAGAAGGCAATAACAGCAGCCGTCAGGCGTGTGAGCTCATCTCCTAATACTGACTGTCAGCGGCAGGTTGCTCCATGGATAAGCACCAGAGAAGGATATACTTGTTTCGAATATGTCTATCCTTGGCCTAGGCAAACTAAGGTGATAGTTCCTAGAACTGGAATAGCGTGAGGGAGTGTGTGTGTACAGGTTAGATATATACTCTGGGGCCTCATTGCTAAGGACCCTGTACATGAACAAACCTTTGTTATATTCAGGTTGTTTTTGTAGGCTCATTATTCTCATCTCCTTTAATTTCTGGTCAGTAGTTAGAGTTGTATCTGGAAGGATTAACTTTACAGCTCTTCTGTGCAGAGAATTTAATTCTTTTTGAGAACATCACTACATCCGTCCCACACGACTGACGCATAATCAATGTGAGGTTTAATGTGGGCATTGAAGAACAGTTTTCTTGTGTCGATGTCTACGATGTACCTTAATTTCGGTGTTCTGACACTTGATCAATTTTCGCCCCGTTTAGAACGAGATGGAGTGGTAAGGCTGACAACTGGTGTTTCTGTCTGGTAGCGATTGTCATAGACTTGGTCTTGATCGGATTGATGACCATATGATTATTATCACACCAATTGGATACCTGATCTAAGCTTTCTTGCATATTGCTTCTGATTTGCATAATATATTTTCCAGATGTGTGCAGTGTTGTGTCATCTGCCAGCATGTCACAATCAACAGATATATCTTTCACGTGTAATGGAAGGTCATTGATAAAGAGACTAAAAAGAATAGGTCCCAAAACAGAACCTTGTGGTACACCATACTTTACTGATTCTTTGGAGGAGTAAGAGCCATGGAGTAAAACGCATTGCGTTCTATTATGAAGATATGATTTAAAAAATGGTAGGGAACTTGAGTTTTTAAAATAAATGGCGAGCTTCTTCGATAGAATATCGTGATCAACCTGGTCGAAAGCCTTCTTTAGGTCTAGGAATACTACTCCAGACACCTCAGATTTATTCATGGCTGTTAGCCAAGAATTTGTGAGACGTGCCAATGCAATGTTGCAGGAGTATTTACGTCTAAATCCAGACTGAAAGGGGTGAAGGAGTTGCCGCTTTTCTAAATAGTCATTTAAGTAAATGTGCACATGCTTTTCGAGAAGCTTTGACAAAACAGACAGAAGTGATATTGGTCTGTAATTGGTTGGATTTGTTTTATCCGTAGATTTTAAAAGCCGAACCACTTTGGCTTTTTTAAGCTCAGACTGAAAAACGTTTTTCTCAATGCATAAGTTAAAAACATATGTAAGCGAGTCTATTATGTATGGCAATGACAATTTTAGTAGCTGGTTGCTTATACCATCCAGACCAGACGATTTTTTGTTTCCCAGTCTCGATATGTATTTGCCTAGTTCCGAAACGGAGATATATGGGAATAACAAATGGGTCTTGCCCGCTAGTTTTTTGTTTGCAGAAATCACGTAGAGGATTTGAGCACTCATATACATTTGTTCTTGGTTCTATTAATGACTCTGTCACAGACAGGAAATGATTATTGAAAACATTTGCAGTTAGATTTTTCGGGATGTCGGCAGAAGTAGAACGATGTCCTTTCGTAAACACATTTAGAGCACTATAGATGCTATATTGTTATCACGCTCTATGAGCTTTTGGAAGTATTCTTTTTTGGCTTTTCTCACAAGATTTTTTACTTAATTTCTTAATTTCTTGTATTCAAGGAAACATTTTTCTCTCTTTAGTTTGTTCTCTCTCTCTCTGCCATTGTTTCCTTGATGTCTTTGTTAAGCCATGGTGGTAACTTTGGATGTTTTACCCGCTTGCGCTTTAAAGGTGCATGTCTATTGACAACAGTGAGATAGACATTGTACCATGTCGCAAAGGCTTTATCGAGATCAGTACAATTCAGGACTTCAGTGAACGGGGACCAGTGCAGGTCATTGAAAAAGGCAGCCATGTTAAAATGTTTGAAAGATCGAAATGATATATATGAATGGGTTTTGGGCTCACATTTTGGAAGCTTAATCGATCTTGAACAGGAGATGGGATAATGGTCACTTATGCTCAGGTCAGGTACACTGACCTCGGTGATTACATCTGGGTTGTTTGTATATATATGGTCAATAAGAGTGGCAGACGTCTGTATAATTCTAGTAGGTGATTTCACAAGTTGGGTTAAGCCTAGCAGTGTTATAGTAGAGTCCCAGGAAGAGTGTGGCTTTAGTAAATCAATATTAAAATCTCCTAGTACAAGAATATCAGCATGGGGTTTAACAGTATGGATGTTATCTATCATTTGTACAAAATTGTCAAACCATTCATAAGAAGCAGAAGGGTTTCTGTATAAAGAACACACAAAAATATTAGGAGCGCTCGTACTTGGTTTCAATTCAAGCCAAATGCATTCAACAAGGTCACTTTCAAGGTCTTGACACCTGTGTGTAATGTCAGCAAATAGTGTATGTATACTGCAGTACCAGTCTGTCCAATAACAAGTGAATCTTTTCTAGAAATACAATAATTTGGGATGTTAATATCCTGGTCAGAAATTCTGGAGTCTAGTCGTGACTGTGATACCAAAAATTTATAGTTGGGCGTTGACTGGCTAAGGAATACACACAGATCAGGAACCTTGTTATACAAATGGTACACATTCTGATGACCAACGCGCAACATTGTTATAAACGATGGAAAATGAAAAAAGAGCAAACCGGAAAAAGAAAAGAAAACAATAACACTCGAAAAAAGTACGTTTACACAAAGAGAGCGCAAAACCAAAATTCAACAGAATCGTAAAATTAACGAAAACAAAGCACGCAAAGGGGCAGCGAAAAGACAATAGAACAAACACGTTCGTAAAATGAACTTCCAGGATAATTTACACAAATAAAAAGGTCCAACTGACTAGATCTGTTATTATTACGCAGTAAACTAGTATTGTAATAAATGTTGGACGTCGCAGTTACGCTTGTATATCTTGTTGGAACGGGAACAGTAACACTTTTTATACCTTTTCAGAAGGGGAACAATGAGCTTCAAATAAGCCTGGAGGACGCTACGCTACAAAGATCATCGTTTACTGAGACTGGGATCGGGGCTGCTGGACATAGCTATGATGCGGAGGCCATGGGTTGTAGGGGTTGAAGTGCCAGGGGAAGGGATAGGGGAAGGGAGGCATGGGCGGGCCGCCGGAGTGGTGCCACTGGAATGGGGGGTGGGGGGCCCCTGGGAGGCGTCATGCAGTGAGGACCGTCATAAAGGGCCCTGATGGCGCAACTGCGACCCCCGGTTCTGCTGGTTCTCCCCGGTTCGCATGGACATGCCGCTAGCAGGGTGCCGTGGCCATCGGTCCTGTGGGCAGCCACTGGGTGGTGGCTCATGTGGCGGCGGGCCTCCAGCAAGGGGAGGCCACTGGGCAGGTGGGGGGCCACTGTATGGTGGCTCGAGGCGTGAACCGTCATGAGAAGCGCGGGTCACAGCAGCACCATCGTCCGGCAATGATGGGCCGCCTGGGTGTCGCCGGTGGATAGCAGCTGTGCCAGTGGACGATTTCGTGCGGTTGGTATCGACACGGTAGTGAGGCTGATGTGACTGGAGGCCATCTTTGTTGTTGACTTTGTGACTGTCAGTACATAACTGAACAGACGAGGAGAAAGATAGAGGAGGAGGCAGTCAATATGTTAACAGACGCCTCCTCCTCAAATGTTTGCCCCCGGGTAACATATTATTTCAGAAGTTACACAGTGTAATGCAGCCTAACCCTCGGAACACCAGCGGTTCAGGGGTTAGTGATACTTCAAGGCATATGGCGAAGCCGTGGATGACCAGAAACTCTTGTATTTGGTACAATTGGAAAGATAACTGAATGGTTAATTTGAAGCCGTGCGGTGTATTCACTTTGAAGGATGGTGAAATGGTGAAATGATATCGCCAAGACATAATATCAAATGACGGTTGAAAGGTAATGTGTATGGTAATTACAGTTTACTCATTACTCTGATAACAAATGCCTTCAGTATGCCCCGATCACGTAATCCACTCATTCCACCAGAAAATAATCAGTCAGATCCAGCTCTAGCTCCAACAAAAATATGATTAAATGTTTGCTTTTTTAGCATATAACGAAGTACAGATCTATTTCACTCAACAGTATACACTGTCTGATTTAGACGTTCAACTTATAGATGCGATCACCATCACGCACACATACATCTCAAAGCTTATGTCACCAAAGTCATCCTCGTGCACAGCATCCACCGCACATATGAGTTCAACTGGCAGTTCCTGAAGCTCTTGGTCCTCAAGTCCAGAATCTCACAGTACGTCAAACGGGCGAAGAGTACTACGAGTGTAGTACGTGTTTGCCAGTGAGCGCCGTTTTAACTGAGCCATTAGCGCTAGCAGCAGACTGAATTACAACGTCAGTCAGACCTGTTCCTCTCATCAGTCTTTCCACTGCACCGAGCTTAGAACGCACTGCAGGAAAGCTTCCCAGACAGACAAGTACCTTCTTGAACACGTCATGCTGCCAGACGAGATTGTAGTCCTTCTTGGCCAGAGCTAGATCAAATGTCACGAGAGTGATATCTTGCCCGACTCCCTTTGTTGCCTCTTGGGATACGTGAAGCACATGCTATACAGTTGTAGTTTCTGTAATGGACTATGTACTGGCGCCATGTAGTCATTTGTTGTCTACTGTTCGTCTGTGAGTTCTGTTTCTGTTAACTGCTTGTCGTCAATGGCCTCATTTCTTCCAAAGATCCAGCAGAAATCAGTGCTGCAAGATTTCTGGGACATCTGGCTTAGGAAATAAAAGTTAATCACGTGGTTCAGCCCTCTCCTTTGCAAGACCAAAACTGTACTTCACGTGTTGGAAGAATGTTTTGGAGTGATCCAGCTGGTGGTTCATGGCTCTCGCGTGGGACCTCTTGCAGGACAATACCGTGCGTGGAATGGGTTGTGCCTGATCCTGTAGGGGCCTCCTCCTTCGGGTCAAAGTTGCCCCAAAACAGATGGATTACCTTGTCATTGACGCTGATTGTAGCTAACAGAAATCTGTGGAGAATGATGTTTGCCAAAACAGTCTCAAGTTGCTGAAGCGAATCGCACGACACGCAGCGTCCGATGTGGCTAAGCAGACTGGTCCCTTCAGCACTTCCGGTCGCATGTCTTATGGTCATTCCCAGCAGTAAATACTTGGACACTCTGCACTGTCCACCTGCGACGTGCAAACTGATCGATGATGCCAGTTGTGTGAGTTTTAGATGTTCATAAATGAAAAATAAAAATGAAGAAGGGCAGCAAATGTAACGCGTTCTGCATAAACCTGACAACATTGAAAACAGGACATTTAATGCATTTTACGGATAGTTTCGGTTTTCCGTGGCCAATACAATCAAAATTCCATGTTTTTAAATCGCTGCCCAAATTGCCATTTGACGAAAGACGACTCTTTATGTCACTTCTGCACCGGAATCAAGTTATTGTCCTAGATGGATGGTGTTCGTGCACCCAGGAGGCAGATTGCTGAGGAATAATTATGATTGGAGGCGTTCAGTGTGTAACCTCCGTTGCATCATAACGACAGTCTCGAGAACTCCACGTGATAATAAATAAGCCCCTGTGTAATTGTAGCGCCATTTTCACCTGGCCAAGCAACGCAAAGTGCCGGCTTGTCCCGGGTTGTTGTCATCACGACTACCGCCCCACACAAAGGGGTCTGATTTGACAAGTACCAAGCCTTTATATTAAACCTCATTTTTCATCAGCAATAAGCCAGATTTTAGAACAGTAGCGAATTAATTTGAAATTCTAGAGCTACGTGTTTTCCGGATGCTTCGCCGGTTAAATTGACGAATGCACAATTCTAACCAAGATGAGATATATTTCAGCACACACAATAGGAAAGCACAAGGGATTGGTAACAAAAGCATCTTGCTATGTGCCGGATACCAAACCTTTCCTTCTTACACGGCCGAACAGACTGATGCACTAGGCTCGGCACATTTTCTAGTAGTTATTGTATGTATTTACGTACATGTGTGCGTGAGTACTTAAGTGTGTGTGTGTGTGTGTGTGTGTGTGTGTGTGTGTGTGTGTGTGTGTGTGTGTGTGTGTGTAATAATGATAAAACTGATGATCATTTCTAAAGCGCAAATTCTTCACTGAAAAAGTCCTCAGCGCTTTACAAAGAACATGATGGGAGCGGGGGAGTTGGTTAATGTACATGTACAAAAATCAAACAAACAAAGTAAAAATCAAATATATACACTGCGTCACCCGCCCCCCCCCCCCCCCCCCCTGTATGTGTGTGTGTGTTGTGTGTTGTGTGTGTGTGTGTGTGTGTGTGTGTGGTGTGTGTGTGTGTGTGTGTGTGTGTGTGTGTGTGTGTGGTGTGTGTGTGTGTGTGTGTGTGTGTGTGTGTGTGTTGTGTTGTGTTGTGTTGTGTGTGTGTGTGTGTGTGTGTGTGTGTGTGTGTGTGTGTGTGTGTGCGTCCGTTAACAATCGTAGATACTTGGCCCCGTTAGCGAACCTAGAGAATACATGAAGAGACTAATGAGCAAAACATTTCACATGGTATTTGATACCTGCACTCCGAAAAGACAGTTGTCACGTTAGCTGCAATCTCGTTGGAGGAAAACCGACACCGCTGCTCAGACTGAAAGCAGCGCCTGCAATGGCCAGTGACCTTTGGCCCTGGCTGCTGCCTCGCGGCGCCAGGCATTTCTGCTCGTGCGGCCAAGCTTTGGTGGTAGAGATCACGCGCCTCCCGCCTCTTTCCCGAGGGCTGGGCTGCAAACGGTTACTGGTGGTGCGGGGTTCCAAAGCTAGTGCAACACTTCAGTGATGGGGTTCGAGTCCCGCCACCCATGACAGCGGCTGGGTTGTGTGTCTTCTGAAAGGGCACGATTGCCGGACATTCGGTCTAACCACACGCTGACCTGTCTTGACCGTCAGGGGCGCCTCCTACCTCCTACCTTCGGTCATCTCCTCTTCTTCCTCCACTTGTGATCCTCCTCTTCTTCCTCCACTTGTGATCCTCCTCTTCTTCCTCCACTTGTGATCTTCCTCTTCTTCCTCCACTTGTGATCTTCCTCTTCTTCCTCCACTTGTGATCTTCCTCTTCTTCCTCCACTTGTGATCCTCCTCTTCTTCCTCCACTTGTGATCTTCCTCTTCTTCCTCCACTTGTGATCCTCCTCTTTTTCCTCCACTCATGATCCGCCTCTTCTTCCACTTTGATCGTTCTTTTCTTCTTTCATTAATACTAGATAATTTTTGTATAGCGCTATTCTCTGGTGTACACAAACTCATGCGCTTTACAACATTCTCCGGCATTTTCTACGTTAAGTGAGAGAAAAACATGGTGATAAGTGAGGATGAAGATGATAACTGATGCTGCTGCAGAGGTCTATTTCGGTTTGAGACTACTTGGCAGGGCCGCAGACCACGCTTCCTGTCATAGTTATCCCGGTGTTAACCAGGCCCGCACACCACGCTTCCTGTCATAGTTATCCCGGTGTTAACCAGGCCCACTGACCACGCTTCCTGTCATAGTTATCCCGGTGTTAACCAGGCCCGCAAACCATGTTTCCCGTCATAATTATCCCGGTGTTAACCAGGCCCACTGACCACGCTTCCTGTCATAGTTATCCCGGTGTTAACTAGGCCCGCAGACCATGTTTCCCGTCATAGTTATCCCGGTGTTAACCAGCCCCACTGACCACGCTTCCTGTCATAGTTATCCCGGTGTTAACCAGGCCCACTGACCAGGCTTCCTGTCATAGTTATCCCGGTGTTAACCAGGCCCACTGACCAGGCTTCCTGTCATAGTTATCCCGGTGTTAACCAGGCCCACTGACCAGGGTTCCTGTCATAGTTATCCCGGTGTTAACCAGCCCCACTGACCACGCTTCCTGTCATAGTTATCCCGGTGTTAATCCCGGTGTTAACCAGGCCCACTGACCACGCTTCCTGTCATAGTTATCCCGGTGTTAATCCCGGTGTTAACCAGGCCCGCTGACCACGCTTCCTGTCATAGTTATCCCGGTGTTAATCCCGGTGTTAACCAGGCCCGCTGACCACGCTCCTGTCATAGTTATCCGGTGTTAACCAGGCCCGCGACCACGCTTCCTGTCATAGTTATCCCGGTGTTAATCCCGGTGTTAACCAGGCCCGCTGACCACGCTTCCTGTCATAGTTATCCCGGTGTTAACCAGGCCCGCTGACCACGCTTCCTGTCATAGTTATCCCGGTGTCAATCCGGTGTTAACCAGGCCCGCTGACCACGCTTCCTGTCATAGTTATCCCGGTGTTAACCAGGCCCGCTGACCACGCTTCCTGTCATAGTTATCCCGGTGTTAACCAGGCCCGCACACCACGCTTCCTGTCATAGTTATCCCGGTGTTAACCAGGCCCGCAGACCACGCTTCCTGTCATAGTTATCCCGGTGTTAACCAGGCCCGCAACCACGCTTCCTGTCATAGTTATCCCGGTGTTAACCAGGCCCGCAGACCACGCTTCCTGTCATAGTTATCCCGGTGTTAACCAGGCCCGCACACCACGCTTTCTGTCATAGTTATCCCGGTGTTAACCAGGCCCGCACACCACGCTTCCTGTCATAGTTATCCCGGTGTTAACCAGGCCCGCAGACCACGCTTCCTGTCATAGTTATCCCGGTATTAACCAGGCCCGCGAACTGCGGCACCTGCTATTGTTTTTCTCTCCAGTGCTTGGAAGAGTGTTGGCATGACAATGACGTGTAATAGGTGTATAATAGCTGTGCTCAGGTTCAGGGACTGTACTCACCAAACAGGTCCAAGGACTGTACTCACCAAACAGGTTCAAGGACTGTACTCACCAAACAGGTTCAAGGACTACTCACCAAACAGGTTCATTGACTGAACTCACCAAACAAGTTCAAGGACTGTACTCACCAAACAGGTTCAAGGACTACTCACCAAACAGGTTCAGGGACTACTCACCAAACAGGTTCAGGGACTGTACTCACCAAACAGGTTCAGGGACTGTACTCACCAAACAGGTTCAGGGACTGTACTCACCCAAGCCCATCTTAACGATGGCAGTTTGAAAGGAGGCACTAGCAAAATTGTTTGGCTATGCGACGATGTGGTGGAGCGCGTATGGGCTTCCGAAATAGTTTTTGTTATGACGTAGCTAGGAAAGTTAACCTCAAACAGCTCAGGGAATACTCTGCCTGCAGAGACTGACACCTCGGGGGCTGTCCTTACCGCGGTGCTGGGGGAGGGGGGGGGGGGAGGGGGGGTTAGAGACTCAGACCCAGGGGGAGTGTTTGTTTTCCAACTCTGCTAGCCGCCAGATGGCAGCGTCGTGTCCTCGGGGAACCACTCGTGTTTTCACACGGCGGGTGCCGGGGCGTGTGTGGTAAAAAGGGTATGTAACCGGCTTTGAACACGAATAACTCCCCATCCTGTTTGTTTGATCCCCCGCCGTGCTCTCCCTCCGCACACGGCTTTCTGGCTCAGGGACGATGCCACCTGAGCTCGGGTCATCGACGAGCATGCGCACTGATCACGTCACGTGCTTGCCGAATCAAGGGAGTGTGCACGGGAGTGCGTGTGTCAGTGTTAGAGCGGGACACAAATGCCGGCAGTGACTGGCAGCGCGGTGCCCGGCCAGAGAGAGACGGTGTAGACTTCCGCACTCGCATAAGGAACTGGTGTTCTAGCTGACTACGACTTGTCGGCAAATAACTCGGTATTTTATGAGCTGGCGTTTCTTGTGATATTCCCTGGAATTGGTGGGGCCTCTGGGGCATTCCTTTTTCCTTTCTCGTCTTTCGTCATGATTTATCGAGCTGGGAAGAGATATAGCAGTCTGATCAGTATATTTACAGGCAAACAGAGATCTTTAATCCTATTAGGTTGCGCTTCTTCGTCTTGTGTATTTATTTGACGTTTTTAATTCCTGTATCTACTTGTCCACTGCGACGCGGGCCCGCGGTCCTTGGGGAACAAGAGCAGCCTCATTCTGTAGCCCGAGGCCCCACCAGCCCTCTGGGGCAACTCTTCGCCATGCATCTCTTGCCTGCTCATCATAGTCTGGCCCTCTGTCAGCTTTGTATCCATGTCCGCCCGACCATTCCACGACTGCAGTTACTTGAATGGTGGGTAAATAAATTTCGCTGAGGGGACAGTTCGACAAACACGATGAATTTTTAACTGAAGCAGCATGTTGAACTGGATTCACACTACCCAAATCATAAAAATGGTGGAACTGAACTGATTCTTATCGAACGATCACAGTTGTGATTTAAACATGGAACCCCCCACCCCCCCACCCAACCCCCCACCCCCTCCACCCCCAACCACCACCCGACGCAATGAAAACGTGTAAGCGCTGCCCTCTTGGTGACAATAGACCGTGTGTGTGTGGGGGGGGGGGGGGAGAGCGAAGGTTAAGATGTATACACACTAGTAGCGGCCAAGCGTGACAGCTAGATAATAAGTGCGGCAAAGTTGCAGTGTACGAGTAGCGTGCGCGTAAACCTGCGGCTCAAAGCGTTGAACAAGCATAGTATAACACACATAAAGTACTGCGAAATTGGATAATAACGTACTGCGGCTCAAGCGTTGAACAAGCATAGTATAACACACATAAAGTACGGTCAAAGGTGAAAAGATAGATAACACACATAAAGTACATCGAGATGGAAATGTTATCAGCAATAAATAAAATACAAAAAGAAAATGAAAGAAGAAGAAGAAGAAGAAAGCCAGCACATAATGTAGACAAGGGTTCAAGCGTAACTATGCAAAACACACACACACACACACCACACACACGCACGCACGCACGCACGCACGCACGCACGCACGCACGCACACGCACGCACGCACGCACGCGCGCACACACACACACACACACGCGCGCGCGCAAGGTACAGACTGATAGGGGTGAAGGACAATGTTGCTTACCTAGTGAAATATTCTGAGAAGAGAAATATCTTGAGTTTGCTTTTGAAGGAAGAGAGAGTAGCAGAGTGCCTGATGTCTTGGGGGAGAATGTTCCAGATGTGGGAGCCAAAGTGTGAGAAAGTGCGAAAGCCATGGGTTTTGCGGTTGAAGCATTGTAGTTTGAGCATGCGCGTGTCTGACGAAGAGCGGAGAGAGCGGGAAGGACTGTAAAGGTGTAATAGCTGAGAAAGATAAGAGGGAGCGGAACCTGTAATTGCATTATAACATCTGCAAGCAGTTTTGTGTTTTATTCGTTCAGAAATTGGGAGCCAGGGGCGTTGCTGTAGGAGAGGTGTGCAGTTGTGATGGCGTGGAGCTCTGGGAATGAGGCGTGCAGCAGTACTTTGGACTTTCTGCATCGGTTGAATAACAGAGCTGGGAGTGCCCTTGAGAACAGAATTGCAATAGTCTAATCTGGACAATACACAAGAGGTTACCAGTTGTTTTGCTGCATCTTCTGTGAGGTACCTACGGATGGAGCTGATGCTTTTAAGTTCATAGTAGGCTGTTTGACAGATTTGTATTACATGTTGCTTCATTGTGAGGTTAGAGTCAAGGATAAACCCTACGTTCCTGACTTTGTCTGAAAACACAATTTCGTGTGTACCGACCATGACTGACGATGGTAAGCAGTGACAAGAGGACAGAGAAGGTGTTGAGAAGAGAAAGGCTTCAGTTTTATCCTCATATAGTTTGAGTTGGTTGTTGCACATCCATGCTTTTGTCATCTGTACATGGTTGCAGGTCGTGTGTAAGGCTTTGCACGTCATGTGGTGGAGTTGATTTTTGAAGTTGGGTGTCGTCTGCAGAAAGCTGATAGTTGACTGAGTGACTGCCGGCTATGATGTCTCACAGTGGAGTAGTGTACAAAACAAAGAGCATAGGTCCCAGCACTGAACCCTGTGGAACATCAAACATGAGAGGAGATGAAGAGGAAGTAGAACTGTTCACAACCACACACTGATTTCTGTCCAAAAGGGATGATCGAATCCACTGGAGAGCAGTAGAGCGGATGCCAAAGGCAGTTTCGAAACGGGAAAGAAGAATCTGGTGATCAGTAGTATCAAACGCAGCTGAAAGATCCAGTAAGTGTAAAACAGAGATTTTGTCTTCGTCCATAGCGTTTAACAAGTTGTTTACAATGCGTAGGAGTGCGGTCTCAGTGCTGTGTCTGGTGCGGTAGGCTGACTGGAAAGGATTGCAGACGTTGTTTTCATGGAGGTTTGCAAGGAGTTGGTGTCGAACGACCTTTTCAAAAGATTTAGACAGAGATGGCAGGTTTGAGATTGAACCGTAGTTTTTCGATTCAGTACATTTTGGTAGAGGGAGTTGTTGTTTTTTAGCAGGGCTTTGACAATAGCAGTTTTGAAGTCTGGTGGTACAAGACCAGAAGCCAGTGAAGTGTTGATGATGTTGGTGGGAGGAAAACATCAAGATTTTCGTACTGTAATTTTGTGGGAATGGGATCAAGGTCGCGTGATTTGGAGACATTTTTTTTGGAGAATTTTCAAAACAAACTGTTCAGTGAATGGTGTGAATGTCTGTAGCAATATCCCGGAGTAGGTGGTTTTGTCCATAGCAACTGTTGGGTTAATTGGTCAGAATCAGTCAGAACTTCCCAAGCGGCCAAAACAGAAATGTTTTCCCGGCAAGTCTTATTTTTTGTCGCGGTAACCTAAGCGAGAGCCGAGAAATTAAATGAGTGGCTGTGGGCTCTGTCATCTGGCTCAGACGGCGGCAGCAGGGACTGAGGCGTAGGTTACAGCGGGGACAGGGAAGAGGGGAGGGTAACAGGCGGGAGGAGGGGAGGGTGACAGGCGGGAGGGAGGTACAGGCGGGGGGGGTGACAGGCGGGAGGAGGGAGGGTGACAGGCGGGAGGAGGGAGGGTGACAGGCGGGAGGAGGGGAGGGTGACAGGCGGGAGGAGGGAGGGTGACAGGCGGGAGGAGGGAGGGTGACAGGCGGGAGGAGGGAGGGTGACAGGCGGAGGAGGGAGGGTGACAGGGGGAGGAGGGAGGGTGACAGGCGGAGGAGGAGGGTGACAGGCGGGAGGAGGGAGGGTGACGGCGGGAGGAGGGGAGGGTGACAGGCGGGAGGAGGGAGGGTGACAGGCGGGAGGAGGGGAGGGTGACAGGCGGGAGGAGGGAGGGTGACAGGCGGGAGGAGGGGAGGGTGACAGGCGGGAGGAGGGAGGGTGACAGGCGGGAGGAGGGGAGGGTGACAGGCGGGAGGAGGGGAGGGTGACAGGCGGGAGGAGGGGAGGGTGACAGGCGGGAGGAGGGAGGGTGACAGGCGGGAGGAGGGGAGGGTGACAGGCGGGAGGAGGGAGGGTGACAGGCGGGAGGAGGGGAGGGTGACAGGCGGGAGGAGGGAGGGTGACAGGCGGGAGGAGGGGAGGGTGACAGGCGGGAGGAGGGAGGGTGACAGGCGGGAGGAAGGAGGGTGACTGGCGGGAGCAGCGGAGGGTGACAGGCGAGGAGGGTGACAGACGGGAGGAGCGGAGGGTGACAGGCGAGCATTGCCCTCCGCCTGCTGCGGGTGGCTTGATGGAGTGTCTGGCGGACGGACCTATTCATTTCCTGACAACTGTGATCACTTCTAATGGCCGCTTTGGGTCCCGCCTCTCGCTCGGCTGTCTACAGTGTTGGGACTGATGAAAAACGACAGACCGCTTGGTTTGAGACTGGTGAGCATTGACAGGCCGCTTGGTTTGAGACTGGTGAAAACTGACAG
>JABMCL010000816.1:367500-422500 GCA_018857735.1 Alviniconcha marisindica
TACACCTCACACGTACAGACCTCCGTCAGAGCTTTGCACCTCACACATGCAGACCTCCGTCAAAACTTTACCTACCTCAGTTTTGATGGTTAATTCATTGCTTAGAGAAGGGAAAAGTGTCGGTTTTGGTCCGTAGCCAGAAGTCACAGCTTTCAAGACGAAGACAGGTGAAGTGCTTACTTGAGGCCAGGTGACCCGACTCCAAGTGTGAAACAGGAGAATGAAGTCTCTGTCCACACGCCCACCGTTCAAAAAGAAGAGTGAACGGAAGGCGAGCTTTAAGCGGACGCCAGCAGACCCATTGGTTTAGGATCCCAGCGCCGTACCGCTGAGCCACCCCGGACATTGTTCGGCCTTTGTGGACTTTTTTCGTTGGGGTGTAGCGTGTTCCACGGCACGAGCTCCAGTCCACCCCATCTCCGGCTTCCAACTGTCAGGACTTTGCTTCAGAACGAGATAGCCTCATCCTGAATGTCACTGAGCGAAGACATGCAAAGTCCTTGTTAGGCGTTGGTCACCAGGGAAATACACTGCACACCGTTGGAACACGTGATCTGTAATGCGGGATCTCCATTGGGGGCGTGGTTACCGCGCGAAATTGGACTCCGCGACTCTAGAAAAGTGCACGTGCGCGCGCACGATAGTGAGTGAAAGGTCATGCGAGCACGTGGTGTTTTGGGAATCGTCAAGTGTCCAGTTTTATTTCAGACTGTAACAGTGTGCAGAATGGACATTCCCCCGGCGCCACCCCGTCTGTCCAGTCGTTATCTGCCCTTTCCTGCGTCACCCCGTCTGTCCAGTCGTTATGTGCCATTTCCGGCGTCACCCTGTCTGTCCAGTCGTTATGTGCCATTTCCGGCGTCACCCTGTCTGTCCAGTCGTTATGTGCCCTTTCCGGCGTCACCCTGTCTGTCCAGTCGTTATGTGCCCTTTCCGGCGTCACCCCGTCTGTCCAGTCGTTATGTGCCCTTTCCTGCGTCACCCCGTCTGTCCAGTCGTTATGTGCAATTTCCTGCGTCACCCCGTCTGTCCAGTCGTTATGTGCCATTTCCTGCGTCACCCCGTCTGTCCAGTCGTTATGTGCCATTTCCGGCGTCACCGTGTCTGTCCAGTCGTTATGTGCCATTTCCGGCGTCACCCTGTCTGTCCAGTCGTTATGTGCCCTTTCCGGCGTCACCCTGTCTGTCCAGTCGTTATGTGCCCTTTTCGGCGTCACCGCGTCTGTCCAGTCATTATGTGCCCTTTCCGGCGTCACCGCGTCTGTCCAGTCGTTATGTGCCCTTTCCGGCGTCACCGTGTCTGTCCAGTCGTTATGTGCCCTTTCCGGCGTCACCCCGTCTGTCCAGTCGTTATGTGCCGGCGTCACCGCGTCTGTCCAGTCGTTATGTGCCCTTTCCGGCGTCACCCCGTCTGTCCAGTCGTTATGTGCCGGCGTCACCGCGTCTGTCCAGTCGTTATGTGCCCTTTCCGGCTTCACCCCGTCCGGGGAGGGAGGGGGTGGGGGGATGGCGATAAAGACTGGGGGGGGGGGGGGGGGGGGGATGGCGAACAAAGACGGGGGCGGGGGGGGGGAGGATGGCGAAAAGACTGGGGGGGGGATGGCGAGGGGGGAGGATGGCGATAAAAGACTGGGGGGAGGATGGCGATAAAGACTGGGGGGGGGGGGGGAGGATGGCGATAAAAGACTGGGGGGGGGGGGGGAGGATGGCGATAAAAGACTGGGGGGGGGGGGATGGCGATAAAAGACTGGGGGGGGGGGGGGGAGGATGGCGATAAAAGACTGGGGGGGGGGGGGAGGACGTAGATGGCGGAGTGGAAAAAGACTGGGGGGGGGGGGAGGATGGCGATAAAAGACTGGGGGGGGGGGAGGATGGCGATAAAAGACTGGGGGGGGGGGGAGGAGGCGATAAAAGACTGGGGGGGGGGGAGGATGGCGATAAAGACGGGGGGGGGGAGGGGGAGGATGGCGATAAAAGACTGGGGGGGGGGGGAGGAGGCGATAAAACGGGGGGGGAGGGGGGATGGCGAAAAGACTGGGGGGGGGAGGGGGGGAGGGGGAGGATACAGGGGGGGGGTGGGGGCGTGGATAAAGACTGAGGGGGGAGGGGGGGGGGGGGGAGATGAGGAGGCACAAGGACTCGGGGAGGGAGGGGAGGATGGCGACAAAAGACACTGGGGGAGGAGGTGGAAAGGGGGAGATGAGATGGCGACAAGACATCATGAGATGCAGGTGGCAGGGGTCAACCGATCATATCAGACGCCCGGCTTTTTTGACACTGGCGCCATCTTGTTTTCACTGCGTTC
Organism: Alviniconcha marisindica; assembly: GCA_018857735.1. Classification (NCBI taxonomy): domain Eukaryota; kingdom Metazoa; phylum Mollusca; class Gastropoda; family Provannidae; genus Alviniconcha; species Alviniconcha marisindica. The sequence continues at coordinate 369,805 of JABMCL010000816.1, forward strand.
TGCTTAATGCAGGCCGTCTTCACTATCACCACGGTTTTAGCGTCAGCAATTTCATAAATAATTCCCAGGCTGTTTGGTCCACTCCCTTGGCTGCGGAAATATAGAATAAAATTATAAGCTCGTGTGTGTGTGTGTGTGTGTGTGTGTGTGTGTGTGTGTGTGTGTGTGTGTGTGTGTGTGTGTGTGTGTCCGCGCGCGCACGTGATTAAGACTGTTGTCCATCAAAGAATGAACTGGCTGTTTTATTTATCAGATGTAATAATTGTGGCTTGGTTTGAAAATCAATATCTATTTTGTGTACATAATCTGCAAGCTCGCGTTAGGCAGGTCCGGGCTTCTTTTTTTCCTTCTCTCTCTTCAGTTATAGTCGGTTGATTGTTAGCGTCTCTCTGTTGTGTCCGGATCAACAGTACGATGTCTCTGCGCTCGGTGAAGCCCATACGAGCTTCATGTCGTCAACGACTGCTCCGCCCGGGTGACAAACGGCTGCCCATGGAGGGTCACGTGAACCGGACGCGAGTTTGGATCCTGACTGCAGGCAGTGAGACGTGAACACGCATCGCTTCTTTGGAGCAGGCACTGGTTGCTCCCGGTGGCCGCAGTCTGAAGTGCTGTCAGCGCCATTGTTGGTTAGCACTGTGACTAGAAGGCTCCTCACTCCATCTATAATTGATGAGGAGTTGTCTGTCCTACACCTGTGTGCCGGCCTCGTGTCACGGCGGGGTCGCTTAGCCCGTGAAACACGGCTGTGTGCGGAGCACTGCGCCCTGACGGCCATGGGGCCAGTTGCACAGGCTCATGATCCTCTTAAGCACAACCTTCCGGCCCAGGCGGCTGTAGGAACGACGACATCGCTCTCTCGGGAGAAGGGGGTGCAGTCATTGTGTTGCGACACGAAGGAGAATGCGGCTGGCTGGAAAGTAGGGCGGGGGGAGGGACAGGGGGACAGGGTAAAGGGGGAGGGGGGACAGGGGGGAGGGGGGACAGGGTAAGGGGGAGGGGGACAGGGTAGAGGGGGGAGGGGGACAGGGTAGAGGGGGGAGGGGGACAGGGTAGATGGGGACGGGGCAGGGAGGAGGGGGGCAGGGTAGAGGGGGACAGGGTAGAGGGGGGAGGGGGGCAGGGTAGAGGGCAGCAGGGTAGAGGGGGGAGGGGGACAGGGTAGAGGGGGACAGGGTAGAGGGGGAGGGGGGCAGGGAGGAGGGGGCAGGGTAGAGGGGAAGGGGGCAGGGTAGAGGGGGACAGGGTAGAGGGGGGAGGGGGGCAGGGTAGAGGGCAGCAGGGTAGGGGGACAGGGTAGAGGGGGGACAGGGTAGAGGGGGGAGGGGGGCAGGGAGGAGGGGGCAGGGTAGAGGGGGTACAGGGGGGAGGGGGGCAGGGTAGAGGGCAGCAGGGGTAGAGGGGGGACAGGGTAGAGGGGGAGGGGTGCAGGGGGAGGGGGGGACAGGGTAGAGGGGAAGGGGACAGGGGGGACAGGAGGGGGAAGGGCAGGAGGGGAGGGGACAGGGTAGAGGGGAGGGGACAGATGGGACAGGGTAGAGGGGGGAGGGGAGGGTAGAGGGTGAGGGGGACAGGGTAGAGGGGGTGAGGTGGGACAGGGTAGAGGTGAGACAGGGTATAGGTGGGACATGGTAGAGGGGGGAGGGGGCAGGGTAGAGGGGGAGGGGGACAGGGTAAGGGGGTGAGGTGGGACAGGGTAGAGGTGGGACAGGGTATAGGTGGGACGGGTAGAGGTGGGACAGGGTAGAGGGGGGAGGGGGCAGGGTAGACGGGGAGGGGGGACAGGGTAGAGGGGGAGGTGGGACAGGGTAGAGGGGGACAGGGTAGAGGGGGGAGGGGCAGGGTAGAGGGGGAGGGGGGACAGGGTAGAGGGGGAGGGGGGACAGGGTAGAGGGGGACAGGGTAGAGGTGGGACAGGGTAGAGGGCGAGGGGAGACAGGGTAGAGGACGAGGGGGGGACAGGGTAGAGGGAGAAGGATAAGGGAGGACAGGCGGACAGGGTGGAGGGAGTAGGGGGGGCAGGGGAGAGGGAGGAAGGGGGGATGGACAGGGGGGAGGGGGGTGGGGGCTGTCGGGACGGAGTACCGCTCTACGTTTGGGTCTTCAAGTGCAGTATTGGCACTGCTCATAGCAGTATTGGGAGTGTTAATGGCAGTATTGGCAGTGTTAATGGCAGTATTGGCAGTGTTAATGGCAGTATTGGCAGTGTTCATGGCAGTATTGGCAGTGTTTAATGGCAGTAATAGCAGTATTAATGGCGGTATTGTGAGTATTCATGGCAGTATTAGCGGGGGTTCCATTGTTACTGTTGTTCATGGCACCATGGGGGGGGGGAGTGACCCCAATGTGTCGTTCATGGCAGTATTTGCAGGAGATTCCAATGTGTCGTTCATGGCAGTATTTGCAGGAGATTCCAATGTGTCGTTCATGGCAGTATTTGCAGGAGATTCCAATGTGTCGTTCATGGCAGTATTTGCAGGAGATTCCAATGTGTCGTTCATGGCAGTATTGGTAGGTCACTCCCAACGTGTCGTTCATGGCAGTATTGGTAGGTCACTCCCAATGTGTCGTTCATGGCAGTATTGGTAGGTCACTCCCAATGTGTCGTTCATGGCAGTATTGGTAGGTCACTCCCAACGTGTCGTTCATGGCAGTATTGGTAGGTCACTCCCAACGTGTCGTTCATGGCAGTATTGGTAGGTCACTCCCAATGTGTCGTTCATGGCAGTATTGGTAGGTCACTCCCAATGTGTCGTTCATGGCAGTATTGGTAGGTCACTCCCAATGTGTCGTTCATGGCAGTATTGGTAGGTCATCCCAATGTGTCGTTCATGGCAGTATTGGTAGGTCACTCCCAATGTGTCGTTCATGGCAGTATTGGTAGGTCACTCCCAATGTGTCGTTCATGGCAGTTTGGTAGGTCACTCCCAATGTGTCGTTCATGGCAGTGTTGGTAGGTCACTCCCAATGTGTCGTTCATGGCAGTGTTGGTAGGTCACTCCCAATGTGTCGTTCATGGCAGTATTGGTAGGTCACCCCAACGTGTCGTTCATGGCAGTATTGGTAGGTCACCCCAATGTGTCGTTCATGGCAGTATTGGTAGGTCACTCCCAATGTGTCGTTCATGGCAGTGTTGGTAGGTCACTCCCAATGTGTCGTTCATGGCAGTATTGGTAGGTCACTCCCAATGTGTCGTTCATGGCAGTTTGGTAGGTCACTCCCAATGTGTCGTTCATGGCAGTGTTGTAGGTCATCCCAATGTGTCGTTCATGGCAGTGTTGGTAGGTCATCCCAATGTGTCGTTCATGGCAGTATTGGTAGGTCACTCCCAATGTGTCGTTCATGGCAGTGTTGGTAGGTCACTCCCAATGTGTCGTTCATGGCAGTGTTGGTAGGTCACTCCCAATGTGTCGTTCATGGCAGTGTTGGTAGGTCACTCCCAATGTGTCGTTCATGGCAGTATTGGTAGGTCACCCCAATGTGTCGTTCATGGCATTTTTGGTAGGTCACTCCCAATGTGTCGTTCATGGCAGTATTGGTAGGTCACTCCCAATGTGTCGTTCATGGCAGTGTTGGTAGGTCACTCCCAATGTGTCGTTCATGGAGTATTGGTAGGTCACTCCCAATGTGTCGTTCATGGCAGTATTGGTAGGTCACTCCCAATGTGTCGTTCATGGCAGCATTGTAGGTCATCCCAACGTGTCGTTCATGGCAGTGTTGGTAGGTCACTCCCAATGTGTCGTTCATGGCAGTATTGGTAGGTCACTCCCAATGTGTCGTTCATGGCAGTGTTGGTAGGTCACTCCCAATGTGTCGTTCATGGCAGTATTGGTAGGTCATCCCAATGTGTCGTTCATGGCAGTATTGGTAGGTCACTCCCAATGTGTCGTTCATGGCAGTATTGGTAGGTCACTCCCAATGTGTCGTTCATGGCAGTATTGGTAGGTCACCCCAATGTGTCGTTCATGGCAGTATTGGTAGGTCACTCCAACGTGTCGTTCATGGTAGTGTTGGTAGGTCACTCCCAATGTGTCGTTCATGGCAGTATTGTAGGTCATCCCAATGTGTCGTTCATGGCAGTTTTGGTAGGTCACCCCAATGTGTCGTTCATGGCAGTATTGGTAGGTCACTCCCAATGTGTCGTTCAGGGGCATTGGTAGGTCACTCCCAATGTGTCGTTCATGGCAGTATTGGTAGTCACTCCCAATGTGTCGTTCATGGCAGTATTGGTAGGTCACTCCCAACGTGTCGTTCATGGCAGTATTGGTAGGTCACCCCAATGTGTCGTTCATGGCAGTATTGGTAGGTCACCCAATGTGTCGTTCATGGCAGTATTGGTAGGTCACTCCCAATGTGTCGTTCATGGCAGTATTGGTAGGTCACCCCAATGTGTCGTTCATGGCAGTATTGGTAGGTCACTCCAACGTGTCGTTCATGGTAGTATTGGTAGGTCACTCCCAATGTGTCGTTCATGGCAGTATTGGTAGGTCACCCCAACGTGTCGTTCATGGCAGTATTGGTAGGTCACTCCCAATGTGTCGTTCATGGCAGTATTGGTAGGTCACTCCCAATGTGTCGTTCATGGCAGTATTGGTAGGTCACTCCCAATGTGTCGTTCATGGTAGTATTGGTAGGTCACTCCCAACGTGTCGTTCATGGCAGTATTGGTAGGTCACCCCAATGTGTCGTTCATGGCAGTTTGGTAGGTCACTCCCAATGTGTCGTTCATGGCAGTATTGGTAGGTCATCCCAATGTGTCGTTCATGGCAGTATTGGTAGGTCACTCCCAATGTGTCGTTCATGGCAGTATTGGTAGGTCACTCCCAATGTGTCGTTCATGGCAGTATTGGTAGGTCACCCCAATGTGTCGTTCATGGCAGTATTGGTAGGTCACTCCAACGTGTCGTTCATGGTAGTATTGGAGGGTGAACCCAATGTTAATTTAGTTCACGGTTGTGTTAGCGGGGGATTCAAATGTTAAACTCGTCATGGCTTATCGCAAACAAGATACCAGACAGTAGACGCTCTTGCCCCGTACCCGCCACAGTGGGCCATGTCACAGCCGTCCGCCAGTCCAGTCGTCCAGTCCAGTCGTCCTGTCCAGTCGTCCTGTCCCATCCGCAGGCCGTGGGTCACCAGAGCGGTGGGCACAAAAGCCAGTCTCCGTGCAGTCATTCAGCCTTAATTACTCTCGGCTATATGCTGCAAGACGTTATTTTGTGCCAGTGTATTTCCATTCCCCCTGAGTTCATTGAAATCCTGCGGGTGACACTGCAGTATCTGAACATCCCGTTACCGTATCAGTGTACATGGAGTTCCGTACACAATCAAGTCGGAGTTGTTTACTCTAGAGATGTGTTCGGTACAACACAGTGGCTTTCGCCAGTTGCTTTGTTGTTGCTTTTGTTGCTCGCCGCTTTGAGCGCCATTGGCAGTTCACTGTGCCAGAGATGCATTGTGTGTAGCACTGTCCTGCTACAGCCAGAGCCCTATAGAGCTACATATGTATTGTCTGTTGCATCGTACCCCACCTGTTGCAGACAGAGCCTTATAGAGCTAGTGATGTACTGTGTGTAGCATTGTCCTGCTACAGACAGAGCCTTATAGAGCTAGTGATGTACTGTGTGTAGCATTGTCCTGCTACAGACAGAGCCTTATAGAGCTAGTGATGTACTGTGTGTAGCATTGTCCTGCTACAGACAGAGCGTTATAGAGCTAGTGATGTACTGTGTGTAGCGTTGTCCTGCTACAGACAGAGCGTTATAGAGCTAGTGATGTACTGTGTGTAGCATTGTCCTGCTACAGACAGAGCGTTATAGAGCTAGTGATGTACTGTGTGTAGCATTGTCCTGCTACAGACAGAGCCTTATAGAGCTAGTGACGTAGTGTGTAGCATTTTACCACCCCTGCTATAGCCAGAGCCCTATAGAGATAGATATATATTATGATGTGGGCATTGCCTTCGACACCGGGAAAGGGGGGGGGGGGGGGGGTCTTCCGTTGAAATAATACTGATAAAAATGAACGAGCTGTGGAGTTAGGTGGTGTATCTCTCTGTTGTTGTTGCTATTAGTGCTGGGTCAGTTTTGCCGATTGTGATAAAATGCATAGCAGATTATTTCTGGGGCCTTCGTAAGTAATTTGGTTTCCCAGTCCGTGGAGCTCCTCCGACTAGTACAAAAAGGACGAGGCTAGTGCAGACTGTGACTAGTACAAAAAGGACGTGGCTAGTGCAGACTGTGACTAGTACAAAAAGGACGTGGCTAGTGCAGACTGTGACTAGTACAAAAAGGACGTGGCTAGTGCAGACTGTGACTAGTACAAAAAGGACGTGGCTAATGCAGACTGTGACTAGTACAAGAAGGACGTGGCTAATGCAGACTGTGACTAGTACAAAAAGGACGTGGCTAGTTCAGACTGTGACTAGTACAAAAAGGACGTGGCTAGTTCAGACTGTGACTAGTTCTAAAGTAGACGTGGCTAGTGCAGACTGTGATAAGTTCTAAACTAGTAGACGTGGCTGGTACAATCTCTGACTATAGTATAAAGGAAGACGCGGCTGACACAGTCTCTGACTATAGCACTAAGGAAGACGAGGCTGACAGTCTCTGACTAAAGAAGACTTGAATGGTACAGTCTCTGACTGAAGAAGACTTGAATGGTACAGTCTCTGCCGGACCAGTAAGTTCTGAAGAAGACATGGCTGGTACAGGTTCTGACTAGTTCTAAAGAGGACATGGCTGGTATAGGGTGTGGGTGGATATAGTTGATAATATAATTCTATGCAGCGCGCCGAGCTCTATTTTTGTGTTAGGGGTTCGCGTTTTAGAAATATTTCATTATTATTATTGCTATTATTAATCTCTCTGTCCATTTAGGTCCACGAGGTTTACACAATAGTGCATTTTTTATAGCCGTTCCATGTCTGTGGTACAAAACTGTAGCCATTCTAAAAGTAGACCGGCAATGGTAGACTGCACACCAAGTCCGAAACTCAAACATGACTCCACCGTTCACCATACACGATATGCCCTCAGCGTCTCAGTGCTTGGAGTATACGGTACGTACGTGATGTCGAGTTCGGAAGGTCTTAGCGGCGAAAGAGATACGCGTAGTGGGAGATGTGGAACAACTTCTTTACATTTAAAAGCAGGATGGACCTGTGCCTACAGGTTAGACGATTACCTTGATCGTCTGATGGACCGATAGTCTTTGGAACTGTAGGCTTCCATGGTGATCGTCTCAGTGATGGACCTGTAGACTTCCCTGGTGATCGTCTGATGGACCTGTAGACTTCCCTGGTGATCGTCTGATGGACCTGTAGACTTCCCTGGTGATCGTCTGATGGACCTGTAGACTTCCCTGGTGATCGTCTGATGGACCTGTAGACTTACCTGGTGATCGTCTGATGGACCTGTAGACTTCCCTGGTGATCGTCTGATGGACCTGTAGACTTCCCTGGTGATCGTCTGATGGACCTGTAGACTTCCCTGGTGATATCGTCTGATGGACTGATAGTCTTCGGACTCGAAAATGTAATGTCTTCGGCTGTCTCGTCATGAAATGTAATGAGATTGTTATCTGTATTATGATGTATATAAATGGTTGGGGAGTCTATGGGATGTTTTGCGAGAATATATATCTGATTTTTTATTAACGAATAACAGTTTTTAACTGTTCACGTATTTCACACACAGACACACACACACACGCGCGCGAGCGCGCGCGCACGCACGCACACACGCACGCACGCATAAACAGTGGAAACCCACTTCCGCAGCACTTGTAATGAAGTGGAGATAAAGCGGTGTTTCCACTTCATTTTTCCATTTGCCAGCTCGCTGTGGGCTCTCAGCGCAGTAGGGCCCAGCAGCAGATAGACATCTTTGTTTTGGCTCGGGCCGCAAATGAAATGCCACGTACTCCTCCCCCCGGCCCGCTGCAGCCTGGGCCGGCGTCAGGCAGCTCGTCTCCTGCTCTGGCCGCGTGCACCGCGTGAGACTGTATGCCGGAGATTGCGCTACACCCATTTCTGAGGCAGCTCGTCTCGTGGTGTGTCCTCTTGTACCAGATGAGATTGTATTACGGGGATGGCGGTACGCCTACATCTGAGGCAGCTCGTCTCGTGGTGTGTCCTCTTGTACCAGATGAGATTGTATTACGGGGATGGCGGTACGCCTACATCTGAGGCAGCTCGTCTCGTGCACCAAGACCTTTGTACCGGTTGAGACTGTGTCCTTGGGATGGCGGTATGCTCACATATGAGACAGCGCTTCCCCGCGTGAAGTTTGTGTTCTTGGGATGGCGGTACTCCGACATCCGAGGGGTCTGCAGTAGTTACGCCGCAGCCAAAGCCGCGCTTGACAGGACGCTTCTCGGTGATTGAGACGACGAAAAGGTGTGGCGGGACAGCTGGATGATATAGAAAGTCAGACGGTGAAAACAAGGTGGTACTTCTGCGTCACAGGGAAAGTTAGACGACGAAAACGTGTGGCGGGACAGCTGGATGGCATGGAAAGTTAGAGGATGAAAAGGTGTGGCGGGACAGCTGGATGGCATGGAAAGTTAGAGGATGAAAAGGTGTGGCGGGACAGCTGGATGGCATGGAAAGTTAGAGGATGAAAAGGTGTGGCGGGACAGCTGGATGGCATGGAAAGTTAGAGGATGAAAAGGTGTGGCGGGACAGCTGGATGGCATGGAAAGTTAGAGGATGAAAAGGTGTGGCGGGACAGCTGGATGGCATGGAAAGTTAGAGGATGAAAAGGTGTGGCGGGACAGCTGGATGGCATGGAAAGTTAGAGGATGAAAAGGTGTGGCGGGACGCTGGATGGCATGGAAAGTTAGAGGATGAAAAGGTGTGGCGGGACAGCTGGATGGCATGGAAAGTTAGAGGATGAAAAGGTGTGGCGGGACAGCTGGATGGCATGGAAAGTTAGAGGATGAAAAGGTGTGGCGGGACTGCTGGATGGCATGGAAAGTTAGAGGATGAAAAGGTGTGGCGGGACAGCTGGATGGCAGGGAAAGTTAGAGGATGAAAACGTAAGGTAGAACTGCTGAATTGTTAGACGATGAGGAACGATGGTGGGACACAAGGGTCACATGGAAAGGAACAAAGACGACATAACTTCTTAAACTGAAGGAGTGACTCACTCCACAGAACTAGTGTAGATGGATGCAGGTGTAGCGGAATGCTCCCAGAAGATGTACCACAGTCTACGGATTGGGCGGAGATAAATTAGAGTGGCACTCTTGCTGGCTCGCCGCGCGCCCACCGGGCTCCGTGTTGTACGTGCAAGATAGCTGCTCAGCTTGCGTTATTAGTCTGGAGACAGGTTTGGTGGAGCAGCTCCGCATCATGTCTGCAGGAGATGAAAGAAAATTAAGGGATTAAAGAAGTTATATTATGTCTTTGGCGAAATCGGGAGAGATCAACGCCCTCCCCTCCTCTCCGCTGTTTTAACAGCCGCCCTTACGAGTGCAGCGTCTCGCATGGCTGACTGTGCATTAATTGCCACTCGCCACTCAGCACTGACATAGTCATCATGTTGACTGACATAGTCATCGTGTTGGTGTCACTGTGAGACACAGCCAGCACTGACATAGTCATCATGTTGACTGACATAGTCATCGTGCTGATGTCACTGTGAGACACAGCCAGCACTGACATAGTCATCATGTTGACTGACATAGTCATCGTGCTGGTGTCACTGTGAGACACAGCCAGCACTGACATAGTCATCGTGCTGATGTCACTGTGAGACACAGCCAGCACTGACATAGTCATCGTGCTGATGTCACTGTGAGACACAGCCAGCACTGACATGTCATCGTGCTGAGTCACTGTGAGACACAGCCAGCGACTGACATAGTCATCGTGCTGATGTCACTGTGAGACACAGCCAGCACTGACATAGTCATCGTGCTGATGTCACTGTGAGACACAGCCAGCACCGACATAGTCATCGTGCTGATGTCACTGTGAGACACAGCCAGCACTGACATAGTCATCATGTTGACTGACATAGTCATCGTGCTGGTGTCACTGTGAGACACAGTCGACACTGACATAGTCATCGTGCAGACTGATATAATCATCGTGCCGATGTCACTGTGAGACACAGTCGGCACTGACATAGTCATCGTGATCATCGTGCTGATGCCACTGTGAGACACAGTCGGCACTGACGTCACAGTGATGATCGTGCTGATGTCACTGTGAGACACAGTCGGCATTGACGTCACAGTGATGATCGTGCTGATGTCACTGTGAGACACAGTCGGCACTGACGTCACAGTGGTGATCGTGCTGATGTCTCTGTGAGACACAGTCGGCACTGACGTCACAGTGATGATCATGCTGATATCACTGTGAGACACAGTCGGCACTGACGTCACAGTGATGATCTTGCTGATGTCACTGTGAGACAGTCGGCACTGACGTCACAGTGATGATCGTGCTGATGTCACTGTGAGACACAGTCGGCACTGACGTCACAGTGATGATCGTGCTGATATCACTGTGAGACACAGTCGGCACTGACGTCACAGTGGTGATCATGCTGATGTCACTGTGAGACAGTCGGCACTGACGTCACAGTGGTGATCATGCTGATATCACTGTGGGGTGCAGTCGGCACTGACGCGGTCATCGTGCTGATGCCACTATATCGTGCTGATGTCAAAGGAATAAATATCGTAGATTAATACTTAAATTCTTGAATAAATCCCTTGTTTAAATTATCCACTCAGTCCTTTGTATCCTGTTGGTAAAGTTAACTCTAGTAACTATGTATGTATATATATGCACATGGACACGCTTATCGACTTTTAAAGGTAACGAAATTAATGCAAGTTTTTTTGTTTTGTTTTTTGGCGATAGGCGACTTTCCTCTTCCCCGGCCATGCGGCCTTTGGCAGAAAGGAACTGGCCCCCAGTGCCTGTGTTGTCTGCTGGTTCTCAGTCTCCAGTCTGCTGGTCCTCAGTCTCCAGTGACTGTTGTCTACTGGTCCTCAGTCTCCAGTGACTGTTGTCTACTGGTCCTCAGTCTCCAGTCTGCTGGTCCTCAGTCTCCAGTGACTGTTGTCTGCTGGTCCTCAGTCTCCAATCTGTTGGTCCTCAGTCTCCAGTCTGCTGGTCCTCAGTCTCCAGTGACTGTTGTCTACTGGTCCTCAGTCTCCAGTGACTGTTGTCTGCTGGCCCTCAATCTCCAGTCTGCTGGTCCTCAGTCTCCAGTGACTGTTGTCTACTGGTCCTCAGTCTCCAGTCTGTTGGTCCTCAGTCTCCAGTGACTGTTGTCTACTGGTCCTCAGTCTCCAGTCTGCTGGTCCTCAGTCTCCAGTGACTGTTGTCTACTGGTCCTCAGTCTCCAGTCTGCTGGTCCTCAGTCTCCAGTGACTGTTGTCTGCTGGTCCTCAGTCTCCAGTCTGTTGGTCCTCAGTCTCCAGTGACTGTTGTCTGCTGGCCCTCAGTCTCCAGTGACTGTTGTCTACTGGTCCTCAGTCTCCAGTCTGCTGGTCCTCAGTCTCCAGTGACTGTTGTCTCTGGTCCTCAGTCTCCAGTCTGACTGGTCCTCAGTCTCCAGTCTGGTCCTCAGTCTCCAGTGACTGGTTTGTCCTACTGGCTGTCCTCAGTCTCCAGTACTTTTCTCTGGTCCTCAGTCTCCAGTCTGCTGTCCTCAGTCTCCACTGTGTCCTCAGTCTCCAGTCTGCTGGTCCTCAGTCTCCAGTCTGTTGGTCCTCAGTCTCCAGTGACTGTTGTCTCTTGGTCCTCAGTCTCCAGTCTGTTGGTCCTCAGTCTCCAGTCTGCTGGTCCTCAGCCTCCAATCTGTTGGTCCTCAGCCCCCAGTGACTCTGTTGTCTGCTGGTCCTCAGTCTCCAGTACTGTTGGTCCTCAGTCTCCAGTGGACTGTATGTCTGCTGGTCCTCAGTCTCCAGTCTGTGGTCCTCAGTCTCCAGTGCTGTCTGGTCCTCAGTCTCCAGTCTGTTGGTCCTCAGTCTCCAGTGACTGTTGTCTGCTGGTCCTCAGCCCAGTGACTGGGTCTGCTGGTCCTCAGTCTCCAGTCTGGCTGGTCCTCAGCCTCCAATCTGTTGGTCCTCAGCCCCCAGTGACTCTGTTGTCTGCTGGCCCTCAGCCTTCAGTGACTGGTGTCTGCTGGTCCTCAGTCTCCAGTGACTGGTGTCTGCTGGTCCTCAGTCTCCAGTGACTGGTGTCTGCTGGCCCTCAGCCTTCAGTGACTGGTGTCTGCTGGTCCTCAGTCTCCAGTGACTGGTGTCTGCTGGCCCTCAGTCTCCAGTGACTGGTGTCTGCTGGCCCTCAGTCTTCAGTGACTGGTGTCTGCTGGCCCTCAGCCTTCAGTGACTGGTGTCTGCTGGTCCTCAGTCTCCAGTGACTGGTGTCTGCTGGTCCTCAGTCTCCAGTGACTGGTGTCTGCTGGCTCTGGACTGGCCGTGTTGTGAGCCATGCCGCTGCATGACCGGGCGCTAAAATCAATTATCTGTCTGTCTCTGCTCCTCGCCTGTCTGCTCTCTCATCTCCATCGCCTCTGTTCCCACCTAGCATTGTCGTCTGTGTTGTGATGAGTTAGTGTCAGTTTGTTTTCCCTGTCTTTGTCTCTCTGTCTCTCTCTGTGCCTCTCTATGTCTCTCTGATCGCCCTGATATAACCGTACCGGTTGACTGGGCGTAAAACACCAACTTATTTACTTACTGTCTCTCTGTCTCTCTCTGTCTCTCTTTCTCTCCTTGTCTCACTCTGTCTCATGTCTCTCTGTCTCTGTCTTTGTCTGTCTGTGTGTCTGTCTGTGCGTCTGTCTGGTGCAGAAAGCGGGTACCGGCGACACAGCGGCCTAGCGGTTTCCCAACGAAACCTGTCCAAGCTGATTTGGTCCGTTCTAACAGTTGTACGTTATAACAGCCTGACGATCTAAGTCTAAAGGTTGAACTTAAAACTGAAGGTGTTGCGATACTGAAATTTAATACTATGACTGCAAACCGTCTGGAACATTTCTGGAGGTTTACGAACCCACAGCTCCTCCATCCTGCGCTGAACTAGTGTCGGTTACTGGCGTTAGGGGGCGGCTTGATTGCCTCCCTCCAGGTTTTTAAGCTTCGCGAGATGTCTGTCTTCTGATGGCGCATTTCACATTAAACCGTCCGGTGTCAGGCAGTCTGGACATTCTAGCATACCTGCAATACGAAAAGACGATAAACAAGGTGTGTCTTTTTTCCTTCACTCATGTCGTATTAGTAATACAGTTTTAAAAAGCATGGTGCTTAGCGCCCACAGAAACCGCAAGGCTTATTGGGGACGGGCTATGGATTTAGACTCCCCGTCTGCGTTTTACGGTCAACTAGCTTGCATCAGTTTAGTTGTTCGGAATGAATGAATTTAGACTCCCAGTCTCCGTTTTATAGTCAACTTGAATCAGCGAACAGAGCACGGCCCAAGACACCCTATCGGACTGCACAGTGGACACAGCACGGCCCAAGACACCCTATCGGACTGCACAGTGGACACAGCACGGCCCAAGACACCCTATCGGACTGCACAGTGGACACAGCACGGCCCAAGACACCCTATCGGACTGCACCGCGGCATCAGATGTTGTAACGGAAGCGCAGCTGCAAATAGTCCGGCGAGGGAGAGAGAGAGAGAGATACGGGAGGCGGATGAATATTACAGGAGCGCGGATGGATATCACAGCAGCGCAGCAAGTGAGACAAAACTAATCGATCATTATCAGCATCTCCGTGCAGCCAGCCTCTGCCAGCCGTGTTTGTCAGACAAGGCTTACGTTTTCCTCCACTGTGCTCGTGCTCCACCAAGAAGAAGAAGATCATTGGCCATAAAATCCTCTGGGTTATGAGACACAAATATCGTAATTGTGGAAATCCCGGCAAGCGGAGTTGTTGCACACAATAAGCAGATATGCTGCAAGTATATCTTGCACATTATCGTATAAAAAATAAAGCACCAAGCTTTGCAATGCTATCAACCTGCTCACTTTCTATCAGACACAGGTCACTTTCTATAGACAGCTCACTTTCACACAGGTCACTTTCTATAGACAGCTCACTTTCACACAGGTCACTTTCTATAGACAGCTCACTTTCACACAGGTCACTTTCTATAGACAGCTCACTTTCACACAGCTCAATTTCTATAGACAGCTCTCTTTCACACAGCTCATTTTCTATAGACAGCTCTCTTTCACACAGCTCATTTTCTATAGACAGCTCACTTTCACACAGCTCATTTTCTATAGACAGCTTACTTTCACACAGCTCATTTTCTATAGACAGCTCACTTTCACACAGCTCATTTTCTGTAGACAGCTCTCTTTCACACAGCTCATTTTCTATAGACAGCTCACTTTCACACAGCTCATTTTCTATAGACAGCTCACTTTCTGTCAGACACGGCTCTTTTTCTGTCAGGCACAGCTCACTTTGACGCAGAACAGCTTCTGTCAGACACAGCTCACTTTGTCATAGACACAGCTCAGTTTCCGTCTGAAACAGCTGGCCTTTTCCTGGCAAAAGACCCTGCCTGTAACTTTGGTACACACGTAGGAGTCAAGACGGCGTGCTTTGTCTTGTTGCGTATGAGCAAGCGAGAGACGGAGCAGTGGCTGTGATATAGTGTGAGAATGGGTGTATGGTTAGCCAGCTGGTGGGTGTATGGTTAGCCAGCTGGTGGGTGTATGGTTAGCCAGCTGGTGGGTGTATGGTTAGCCAGCTGGTGGGTGTATGTTTAACCAGCTGGTGGGTGTATGGTTAGCCAGCTGGTGGGTGTATGGCTAGTGTGAGGTGGCGTGGTGAACGGTAGGGAGGTGGCGTGGTGAACGGTAGGGAGGTGGCGTTTGTGAGCGGTAGGGAGGTGGCGTGGTGAGCGGTAGGGAGGTGGCGTGGTGAACGGTAGGCTGGTGGCGTGGTGAACGGTAGGGAGGTGTCGTGGTGAGCGGTAGGCTGGTGGCGTGGTGAGCGGTAGGGAGGTGGCGTGGTGAGCGGTAGGCTGGTGGCGTGGTGAGCGGTAGGGAGGTGGCGTGGTGAGCGGTAGGGAGGTGGCGTGGTGAACGGTAGGCTGGTGGCGTGGTGAACGGTAGGGAGGTGTCGTGGTGAGCGGTAGGCTGGTGGCGTGGTGAGCGGTAGGGAGGTGGCGTGGTGAGCGGTAGGCTGGTGGCGTGGTGAGCGGTAGGGATGGTGGCGTGGTGAGCGGTAGGCTGGTGTCATGGTGAGCGGTAGGGAGGTGGCGTGGTGAACGGTAGGGAGGTGGCGTGGTGAACGGTAGGGAGGTGGCGTGGTGAACGGTAGGGAAGTTGGTGTGGTGAACGGTAGGGAGGTGGCGTGGTGAGCGGTAGGGAGGTGGCGTGGTGAGCGGTAGGGAGGTGTCATGGTGAGCGGTAGGCTGGTGGCGTGGTGAGCGGTAGGCTGGTGGCGTGGTGAGCGGTAGGGAGGTGTCATGGTGAGCGGTAGGGAGGTGGCGCGGTGAGCGGTAGGCTGGTGGCGTGGTGAGCGGTAGGGGTGGCGTGGTAACGGTAGGGTGGTGTCATGGTGAGCGGTAGCTGGTGCGTGGGGGCGAGGAGATGGCTGGTGAGCGGTAGGGTGGTGTCATGGTGAGCGGTAGGGTGGTGTCATGGTGAGCGATAGGGCGGTGTCATGGTGAGCGGTAGGGCGGTGTCATGGTGAGCGGTAGGGTGGTGTCATGGTGAGCGGTAGGGTGGTGTCATGGTGAGCCGTGGGATGATAGCGTGGTGAGCCGTGGGTCGAGCAGTAGGCTCATGATGGGCTGCTGCTAAACACGCCATCCTACCTGTCACTACGCCATTCTACCTGTCACCACGCCATTCTATCTGTCCCCACGCCATTCTACCTGTCACCACGCCATTCTATCTGTCACCATGCCATTCTACCTGTCACCACGCCATCCTACCTGTCACCACGCCATTCTACCTGTCACCACGCCATTCTGCCTGTCACCATGCCATTCCACCTGTCACCACGCCATCCTACCTGTCACCACGACATCCTACCTGTCACCATGCCGTTCTACCTGTCACCACGCCATCCTACCTGTCACCATGCCATTCTACCTGTCACCACGCCATCCTACCTGTCACCACGACATCCTACCTGTCACCACGACATCCTACCTGTCAACCCTACCGCTCACCACCCTACCTACATTACATACACGAGCTGTGGCTGTGATATAGTGTGAGAGCTGTGGCTGTGATGTAGTGTGAGAGCTGTGGCTGTGATATAGTGTGAGAGCAGTGGCTGTGATATAGTGTGAGAGCTGTGGCTGTGATATAGTGTGAGAGCTGTGGCTGTGATATAGTGTGAGAGCAGTGGCTGTGATATAGTGTGAGAGCTGTGGCTGTGATATAGTGTGAGAGCTGTGGCTGTGATATAGTGTGAGAGCTGTGACTGTGATATAGTGTGAGAGCAGTAGCTCGACGGTAACAAGGTGGGTTGTGGTTTTCCACAGCAACTGACTGTACAGCATGCAGTCACGTGACCGTGATCAAAAGTGGATCATATCCTTTAACCTCCGCAAAAGTGTCGTCTTTGTCACTGTGATTCAAGGACCATTCTGTGTTACCCAGCACAGAAGTATCTTATTTCGTCTTCACTGTGATTCCCAGACCTGGTTAGATGGCTCAGTACATGTATAACCGTCTCATTGCCGCCTCCATTAGCACACGTCACTTGAAAGCAAGAGGGAAGATGGCAAGGTAGATAGCACTAACGGGTCAGCGGCGGTGCATAAAGACCGTCTTGCCAGCTCAGTTTGATCGGGATCTCAGATATGAGTCGTTGCTAATTCTATAACCTACGTCTGTCATTGTCGTTCTGTCTGTGCAGAACACCAGACAGAAAATCGTGCCAAATTTGAACTGATAGCCACTCCAGTCTCGAAGCAGTACTGGCTTCAGCCTGTGCCGGGTTTGTATCGGCACGGAAATCCCCGTCGCTTTGGGGCAAGGCTTTTCGGCGATTAGGCCTCGCGCAATGTCGAGCTGTGGGGCCTGTAAGAGTTAATCCTCATTAATACCACGGTGGCCTTATCTGCGGTGCCATCTCTGACACTAATCACTTCCGGTGGTGACTTGCTTTGTGCTTGGCGCTGTGTTTCCTAGCGGTGCGCGGAGGCTTTGACGGGCCCTGGTGGCATGGCAGCAATACGGGGTGACGGGCCCTGGTGGCATGGCAGCAAGACGGGGTGACGGGCCCTGGTGGCATGGCAGCAATACGGGGTGACGGGCCCTGGTGGCATGGCAGCAAGACGGGGTGACGGGCCCTGGTGGCATGGCAGCAAGACGGGGTGACGGGCCCTGGTGGCATGGCAGCAAGACGGGGTGACGGGCCCTGGTGGCATGGCAGCAAGACGGGGTGACGGGCCCTGGTGGCCCGCCATGGCAGCAAGACGGCGTGAGAGTAGGCTGAGGTCGGGCAGGCCGCATTCAGCGCCTTGTCAAAACAGAACCAACACTTCTTGCCAGTGACGTTAGATTGGCCGGACCAACTTCTGCACGGAGTGAATCACCAACTACAGAATCAACACTTCTTGCCAGGCACGTTAGATTGGCCCAAACGGGTTCACATCGCTCTAACAGATGGCTAAAAGCGGCGCCAAAACAGAGTGGACGTTTCTTGTCACCTCGTGAAAAAATTGCTTTTCGTGTTTCGGGTACAAGAGAGTTTTTTAAGCAGTGTGTCCTTCCCATATACGATGTGGCTGAGCTATGCTGTCAACAAGTCGACGTTAGGGCTGAGCTATGCTGTCAACAAGTCGACGTTAGGGCTGAGCTATGCTGTCAACAAGTCGACGTTAGGCCTGAGTTAGGCTGTCAACAAGTCGACGTTAGGCCTGAGTTAGACTGTCAACAAGTCGACGTTAGGGCTGAGCTAGGCTGTCAACAAGCCGACGTTAGGCCTGAGTTAGGCTGTCAACAAGTCGACGTTAGGGCTGAGCTAGTCTGTCAACAAGTTGACGTTGGGGCTGTAAAAGTTCAAACGAAACATCCTCCTCCAGGGAGGGCAGACAAAACTGGCAGTCTTTACTCGGAACTCTTTCACACTTTATTTGCTTCAAAGTCCATTTGACAAAGTTACCGCCCACTTTAGTCAGACTGGTTGATGTTAAGAATTTGGCTGGGGCAGCTAGTTTTGCCCCTGGGGCAAGTAGACAATGGAGTTACTGGCCCTGGAGCAAGTGGAAACAAGGTCCCTGTTGTACCCTGGCCAGCCATGTAACCTGGTAACCTGGAGCAAGTGGAAACAAGGTCCCTGTTGTACCCTGACCAGCCGTATAACAACCAAAACAGCGCTGTAAGGACACCACTTCCACGAATATTCAAAACCGCGCCGTGTACGGCTGTAGCATGCACCCTGTCGTAGTAGCATATGTCTGGAGCGCTGCGGGTCTGCTCGGAATCCGAACAGCGCTGTAGTTTGCCATTGAGGAGCGCTTAGGGCTCATCTTGAGATGAGGCGCTCGGCAAGTGTTCCTATAAATAGAACGTAACATAAATATCTCTTCTTCCATCTCATCAATTTATATTACCCCCCCCCCCCCCTCGCACCCACCCACACTTTCGCTTATTCACCCCCCCCCCCCCCCCCCCCCCCCCCATTACACTACACCCGCCCATGTCACTCCTTCCACCACACCACATTACCCCATGTCACTCCTTCCACCACACCACATTACCCCATGTCACCCCTTCCACCACACCACCTTACCCCGTGTCACTCTTTCCACCACATCACATTACCCCATGTCACCCCTTCCACCACACCACCTTACCCCGTGTCACTCTTTCCACCACATCACATTACCCCATGTCACCCCTTCCACCACACCACCTTACCCCGTGTCACTCTTTCCACCACATCACATTACCCCATGTCACCCCTTCCACCACACCACCTTCCCCCGTGTCACTCTTTCCACCACATCACATTACCCCATGTCACCCCTTCCACCACACCATATTACCCCATGTCACTTCTTCCACCACACCACCTTACCCCGTGTCACTCTTTCCAACACATCACATTACCCCATGTCACCCCTTCCACCACACCACCTTACCCCATGTAACTTCTTCTACCACACCACATTACCCCATGTCATTTTTTCCACCACACCATATTACCCCGCGTCACTTCTTCCACCACATCACATTACCCCATGTCATTTCTTCCACCACACCACATTACCCCATGTCACTTCTTCCACCACACCACATTACCCTATGTCACTTCTTCCACTACACATTACCCCATGTCACTTCTTCCACCACACCACATTACCCCATGTCATTCCTTCCATCACACCACATTACCCCATGTCACTTCTTCCACCACACCACATTACCCCATGTCACTTCTTCCACCACACCACATTACCCCATGTCACTTCTTCCACCACACCACATTACCCCATGTCACTTCGATCCCCCAGGATACGTGCTCCTACAGATGCAACGGCATCCAAGCAAATCAGCGATTTACTCGGCAGAAATTCGCTGACACGTGCAAGGTATTTATAGAGAAATCGTTTCCATGGAAACAAAGACTACAACTGTAAGATGCACGCAGCGTGAGTCCGGGTTAATATACATGGTGCGCGAGAGAGACCGACAGGTTTGGAGATAAGTTGGCGGCCGGTACTAAGGAGTGTTTAATGGAAGATACAGGTCGTGGTGCCAGGAGAAAAGAGACGGCTGGTCAGCCATGGCGGTTTATCAGGACGCAAGATGGATGGTGCTACCGAAATCTTTAAGTCCTAGAACAGACTGATGGTGCTACCAAAATCTTCAAGTCCCAAAACAGATGGATAGTGCTACCAAAATCTTTAAGTCCCAGAACAGATGGATGTTGCTACCGAAAACGTTAAGTCCCAGAACAGATGGATGGTGCTACCAAAATCTTTAAGCCCCAGAACAGATGGATGGTGCTACCGAAATCTTTAAGTCCCAGAACAGATGGATGGTGCTGCCGAAATCTTTAAGTCCCAGAACAGATGGTGCTACCGAAATCTTTAAGTCCCAGAACAGATGGATGGTGCTACCGAAATCTTTAAGTCCCAGAACAGATGGATGGTGCTACCGAAATCTTTAAGTCCCAGAACAGATGGATGGTGCTACCGAAATCTTTAAGTCCCAGAACAGATGGATGGTGCTACCGAAATCTTTAAGTCCCAGAACAGATGGTGCTACCGAAATCTTTAAGTCCCAGAACAGATGGATGGTGCTACCGAAATCTTTAAGTCCCAGAACAGATGGATGGTGCTACCGAAATCTTTAAGTCCCAGAACAGATGGTGCTACCGAAATCTTTAAGTCCCAGAACGGGCCAGAGGTGTGGCAGGTTGTTTTGCTGTCGTGTCCTCAGTGATTGCAAAGGGTGTGTGTGTGTGTTGGGGGGGGGGGGGGGGTGTATGTGTGAGTGTGTGTGTGTGTGTGTGTGTGTGTGTGTGTGTGTGTGTGTGTGTGTGTGTGAGTGTGGGGGTGGGGTGGGGGTGGGGGGGGGTATGTGTGAGTGTGTGTGTGTGTGTGTGGGGGGGGGGGGAATGTCTTCTTGTTCTCACTCCGTGGCGTGTGGAGCTGACTGTGCACTCTGACCCACGCTGACCAGTTACAGTTCGTCAGGAACGAAATTAATCAGACGTTGGAAGGCCAAGGAGGATTAGCGGCTCTGTTCATTCAGTTGTAGCAACCATCGGATCATTAAATGTTCTAGTTTGGGCCTATGCTACTCGAACAGATTGATTGTATTCATTCTGACATGGAACTGGCCCTGTACACCGCCAACAGAATGACGAGACTGAACAACGGACTTTATTTCTGTCGCTGCCATCCTTGACGGAGGCAGAAACCGTATTCATTTCAGCAGCTTACAACAAAATCCGAACATATGGCACCCGTCCACATCGCGGTAACGCTGGCGTTGACCTTTTGTTTTCACGGGTTGACCTTTTGTTTTCACTGACGTCTCTGAAGAATAGTGCCAACAAAGGTGTTAAACCTACTGGTTTCTTTCTTTTCTGTACATTGTTCTAAATCTTATATAATCAACAATATATGCTTCATTTCATTTAAAAGTGTACGACATTATCGGAACATTGATAACATAGGCGGACACGCTGTATAGTATAAAGGTGAAAATCAGTACTCTCTGGTTCACTGCGTTAGACCACGCATTAAACTGAGTAGGTGTCGTGAATAGCTGAGTGGGGTGTTTAATCACGGATGATGGATGGATGCATTTCATTTGGTGTAGTTTTCATTCACCGCGCTTGTCATCAAGTCACTCCTGACTTTATTCTCTCTCTCTCTCTCTCTCTCTCTCTCTCTCTCTCTCTCTCTCTCTCTCTCTCTCTCTCTCTCTCTCTCTCTCTCTCTCTCTCTCTCACGCGCGCGCACGCATGCACCCCCCTCACACACACACACCTCCCCTCTCTGTCGTTTGTTGTTTTTTGGTCGTAGAGTCAATGGTTTTGTTCAAGTGGTGAAACAAGGTCAGAGGTTTTGTTCCAGTAGTGAAACAAGGTCTGAGGTTTTGCTCCCGTGGTGAAACAAGGTCAGAGGGTTTTTTCAAGTGGTGAAACAAGGTCAGAGGACATGTTTTGTTCCAGTAGTGAAACAACGTCAGAGGTTTTGTTCTAGTGGTGAAACAAGGTCAGAGGGTTTATCAAATGGTGAAACAAGGTCAGAGGTGTTTTTTTTCAAATGGTGAAACAAGGTTAGAGGACACGTTTTGTTCCAGTAGTGAAACAAGGTCAGAGGTTTTGTTCCGGTGGTGAAACAAGGTCAGAGGGTTTTTTCAAGTGGTGAAACAAGGTCAGGAGACACGTTTTGTTCAAGTTTGAAACAAAGTCAGAGGTTTTGTTCCAGTAGTGAAACAAGGTCAGAGATTTTTTTTCAAGTGGTGAAACAAGGTCAGAGGACATGTTTTGTTCCAGTAGTAAAACAACGTCAGAGGTTTTGTTCCAGTGGTGAAACAAGGTCAGAGGGTTTTTCAAGTGGTGAAACAAGGTCAGAGGGTTTTTTCCTTCAAGTTGTGAAACAAGGTCAGAGGTGGGGTTTTCTTCTTCAAGTGGTGAAACAAGGTCAGAGTTTTTTTTTCAAGTGGTGAAACAAGGTCAGAGGACACGTTTTGTTCAAGTGTGAAACAAAGTCAGAGGTTTTGTTCCAGTGGTGAAACAAAGTCAGCGGAAACTTTGCGTAGTGACAGAATGCGGTAACGTAGATCGTGGTGACCAGTAGTGACTATGGCAGTGACCAGTAGTGACTATGGTAGTGGCGAGTAGTGACCAGTAGTGACTATGGTAGTGACGAGTAGTGACCAGTACTGACTATGGTAGTGACCAGTGGTGACTATGGCAGTGACTAGTAGTGTCTATGGCAATGACCAGTACTGACTATGGTAGTGACCAGTAGTGACTATGGTAGTGACCAGTAGGCCTAGTGACAATGGCAGTGACCAGTAGTGACTATGGTAGTGACGAGTAGTGACCAGTAGGCCTAGTGACTATGACAGTGACCAGTTGTGACTATGGTAGTGACGAGGAGTGACCAGTAGTGACTATGGTAGTGACCAGTAGTGACCAGTACTGAATATGGTAGTGACCAGTACTGACTATGGTAGTGACCAGTAGTGACTATGGTAGTGACCACTAGTGACTATGGTAGTGATCAGTAGTGACCAGTAGTGACTATGGTAGTGACCAGTAGTGACCAGTACTGACTATGGTAGTGACCAGTATTGACTATGGCGGTGACCAGTAGTGACTATGGCAGTGACCAGTAGTGACCAGTACTGACTATGGTAGTGACCAGTAGTGACTATGGCAGTGACCAGTAGTGACTATGGCAGTGACCAGTAGTGACCAGTACTGACTATGGTAGTGACCAGTACTGACTATGGTAGTGACCAGTAGGCCTAGTGACAATGGCAGTGACCAGCGACCAGTTGTCAACGCGCGGCAAGGCACGTGTGGTCAGTGAGCACTGACAGCCAGGGCCATGTCTTGACCACGACGGCCGTTGCCGCCTGAAGGGCCGCTGTACTTTACACACACTGTACTCTCCTGTCCGCCTTTTACACACACTGTACTCTCCTGTCCGCCTTTTACACACACTGTACTCTCCTGTCCGCCTTTTACACACACTGTACTCTCCTGTCCGCCTTTTACACACACTGTACTCTCCTGTCCGCCTTTTACAACACACACACTGTACTCTCCTGTCCGGCTCTTACACACACACTGTACTCTCCTGTCCGCCTTTTACAAACACTGTACTCTCCTGTCCGCCTCTTACACACACTGTACTCTCCTGTCCGCCTTTTACACACACTGTACTCTCCTGTCCGCCTCTTACACACACTGTACTCTCCTGTCCGCCTTTTACACACACTGTACTCTCCTGTCCGCCTCTTACACACACTGTACTCTCCTGTCCGCCTCTTACACACACTGTACTCTCCTGTCCGCCTCGTACACATACTGTACTCTCCTGTCCGCCTCTTACACACACTGCTTTTTGGAGACAATTTTGTGTCATACAAGGTGATGATGTCTGTATAATGAAGAGCGGTAGAGATTGTCATACAAGGTGATGATGTCTGTTTGATAAAGAGCGGTACATATTGTCATACAAGGTGATGGTGTCTGCATAATGAAGAGTGGTACAGATTGCCATACAAGGTGATGGTGTGTGTATGATAAAGACCGGTACAGATTGTCATACAAGGTGAAGGTGTCTGTATGATAAAGAGCTATTGTCTGTATAATAAAGAGCGGTAGAGATTGTCATACAAGGTGATGAAGTCTGTATAATAAAGACCGGTACAGATTGTCATACCAGATGATGATGTCTGTATAGTAAAGAGCGGTACAGATTGTCATACAAGGTGATGGTGTCTGTATGATAAAGACCGGTACAGATTGTCATACAAGGTGATGGTGTCTGTATGATAAAGAGCTATTGTCGTACAAGGTGATGGTGTCTGTATGATAAAGAGCGGTACAGATTGTCATACAAGGTGATAGTGTCTGTATGGTAAAGACCGGTACAGATTGTCATACCAGACGATGGTGTCTGTATGATAAAGAGCTATTGTCATACAAGGTGATGGTGTCTGTATGATAAAGACCGGTACAGATTGTCATACAAGGTGATGGTGTCTGTATGGTAAAGAGCTATTGTCATACAAGGTGATGGTGTCTGTATGATAAAGATTGGTACAGATTGTCATACAAGGTGATGGTGTCTTTATAATAAAGAGCTATTGTCATACAAGGCGATGGTGTCTGTATAGTAAAGAGCGGTACAGACTGTCATACAAGGCGATGGTGTCTGTACAGTAAAGAGCGGTACAGACTGTCATACAAGGCGATGGTGTCTGTACAGTAAAGAGCGGTACAGACTGTCATACAAGGCGATGGTGTCTGTACAGTAAAGAGCGGTACAGACTGTCATACAAGGCGATGGTGTCTGTACAGTAAAGAGCGGTACAGACTGTCACACACCCACGCTCAGTGCATTCCGCACCGTCTTCCCGCCATGCCATTGTCACAGCCACTTAGCTGTCGCCATTTCTCACCAATGCTGCGCCGTGCTTAGCCGTGCATTTGGGCCGTCAGTAGCCGCTTGCGTGTGGTGGGCCCGGGGGGTGGAGGGGGGGAGGGGGCTGGGGGGGGGTAGCATAGAGGGTACAGGGGGGTATCTGTGTGTGATCACGATGTACACTGGATGTAAACTGCTGACGCTACCCTGCTAATCAGGATACAACGACCTAGCTGTGTAACTTGAGTTTCCTTCCCACCTTGCCACTGACTCCCTTACGCGCTGTGGCTCGTGTCGGTGTGGCCGTGTGCTCCTCCCTCCTTGCTGTCGCTAAATCTCTTTGCGCAATTTCAAACTCGACAAACATGTTGGACCCTGTTTTCAAGTTTTCCATGCAGCCTTTGCACCTACCTTCAAAGGTGAACAAGCGACCAGCCCGCCCCGCCAGCAACTGAACGACCGGCTTGACTGGCTTGCTTTTAACACTGTCAGGGCGCCATCCTTGCCAACAAAAACACTAATTAGAAACAAAGTGACAGGAATTTCGAGGTTTTAATAGTAGTAATTACGAAATATAAATGGTCAACAGATATTTCACACCATTTTGTCAATATTATAAAACACACACACGCACGCACGCACGCACGCACGCACGCACACACACACACCACACACACACACACACACACACACACACACACACACACACACTTTGGTAATGACATGGTGGCGGTGGGGTATATATATTATATGGGTCATTCTCCTGAAAACTGGACCAAAAAGGGTGCCGCTTCCCCGATGAAATACAAATTATATTTTAACATGAAACTTTTAAACTATCGCTATATTTCTGATGTAATGTGTTTAGAGAATTATGGTTATGCCACAGTGGGTGAATGCATCATTATTTCTTGTGCTGTGAGTTTTTTGGTAAAAATCGCGACATTTTCATGGCCGCCATTTGGGACATGGCTAAAGGAAGGTTAGCTGATCGCAGATATTTTTTTTAAATCATTCATGACTGAACAAAAACATATTTCATAAGAAGAAGGAGGCTAGTTCTTACATACAAATGGTATTTATTGAGTGTTGCTTCCTACTAACAGCTCCAAACAAAGGAAAGATAATCAGTGTCTCGCACATTACCGATGGTGTCTTCTGAGTGTGTATCACGATATTGTGACTTATTCACAACAGAAACTAAAGAACTTTCTTTTCATCAGCTTAGTAGATAGCCACATTTTACCTTATTGTTAATGCTTGTTTGATGACATGAGAGTAGATAGGAAATAAATTACAGTCATTTCTTCAGGGGTGGTTGACGTAGTGTCTTAAAATGGTGTAACGTGCGAGCACACACCAAAGTAAATTTCTGCTAGTACCATTGACTTTCGACCTACCCTGACGTATGAGTCCATATCAGCTGACTTGCGGCAGCAACGTTTGACCTCATTTTCCGCCGTGTGTGGTGTATTATTTTACTACAAAAGGGAAAGCACTGTGGTGTCGTCAGGAGTGAGGGATGTAACGCTCGTGACACAGATTTGTTCCCACTCGGCTGAATGTTTGTATGCAACCTTTTGTAACCAAACTTGGTATTGTGGTGCACCACCATCAGCCGGGATGTCATGCGAAAAAATGGGATTATGTCTTCAAGGTCAAGGTCACAGTGAGGGCTTATATAATTAAAATACGACGGTTTCTACTATATCTTTTATTAGTTCTAAACCAGTGAATCTTTTGTAACCAAACTCAGTTTGATGGTAGATCATCATAAGCAAAGACGTGTCCAGTGAAAAAAATGGATTGCTGTGTTCAAGGTCAATTACACAGCCAAGGTTAAAAATTTCAGTTAATGTTAGTTTGGATCATATCTTATGAATCGCTGAACCATTTGTAACCAAACCCAGTATGGTGATACATCATTATAAGCCAGAGTGACATGTGCGAAAAATGAGTTGCTATCTTCAAGGTCAAGGCCACAGTGACTGAGCTTGTGTTCACAGAATGAAATCATGACTATTTCTATCATATGTTCGGAACTGCTGATTTTTTGGCGACCAACTTAGCTTGACAGTGCATGTTCATAAGCTGGAGTGTCTTGTGAAAAGGTTACTTTGCTGTATTCAAGGTCAAGGTCACAGTGAAGGTTCCGAGCTTCAGTGAATATTTGCCCGGACAATATCTCTGATCGGTCAAACTTAGTATGGTGATGCGTCATCATCAGCCAGAGTATCATTCAGAAATATCATTTTGCGATGTTCAAGGTCAAAGCCACAATCGTTTCTACTAGATCTTCAGAAATACTGACACTTTTGCAATCCAGATTGACGGTACATCATCACAAGACAGGGTAGGACAGCGTGAAAATATTTTCTTGCTTTTACACAGGGCAGGACAGAGACTATTGCTTGAGTGACTGTGGACTATACTGCTGCCACTCTTGGCCATCCCGATATGTAAAGCAGGTTTCAATACCGGTTCCAATCAAGAAAATGTGGAATGAACAATGCTTTTGTAATGAATATACTTGTTTATTAAGTTTTTGGACAATGGTTCAAGTGTGTGATTCTTATCCTTTTGTACTTGTGATGATGTCTACATAATATGTGAGACAGTGCGATTGGTTATTAACTTTAGAAAGCAAGAAACAAATATCCCTCTGACATGTATATTCATATATATATTCTATTCATGCATTTCTGGTGTCTTCTGTAACACGCGAGACACTGACCTATGACGTAACATAATGCACAATTAACCAAGTTCCTGTCACCCTGTCAATTTATGTCTTGTATTATGTAACAAGAGATGACAAGCTTTATTTCCAAATAATAACATTAAATAATTCACACTTTGAATTGTTACCCTCTATGTCACAGTTTTGACCAGTTTTCGGGAGAATTACCCATATATATATATATATATATATATATATATATATATATATATATATATATATATATTGTCGCCGTACCTTTTCCGGACGACGAAATTGCGGGAACCTCTGCGGCTGGGCCGACCGCCTGCCATGGCGGTACGTGACGCAGGGTCACGACCACTGATCCTGCTCAGTGCTTGCCATGGCGGTACGTGACGCAGGGTCACGACCACTGATCCTGCTCAGTGCTTGCCGTGGCGGTACGTGACGCACAATAAGGCCGTCATCACTGCTTCCGTTGCAGGCCTCTCAAACTGACGCAACCTCCGAGACGTTTGATAAGCGGCATCGTTGTGTGCAGCATGCCATCCCGCTGTCCGGTGTGCGTGCCGAGAAGGGAAGACAGTGGCCCGGTGTGCGTGCCGAGAAGGGAAGACAGTGGCCCGGTGTGCGTGCCGAGAAGAGAAGACAGTGGCCCGGTGTGCGTGCCGAGAAGGGAGGGGCCACTGTGGCTCTGTCTGGCTCGGGGGTCGGGGCCACTGTGGCTCTGTCTGGCTCGGGGGTCGGGGCCACTGCGGCTCTGTCTGGCTCGGGGGCCGGGGCCACTGTGGCTCTGTCTGGCTCGGGGGCGGGGCCACTGTGGCTCTGTCTGGCTCGGGGGTCGGGGCCACTGTGGCTCTGTCTGGCTCGGGGGTCGGGGCCACTGTGGCTCTGTCTGGCTCGGGGGCCGGGGCCCAGCAACAGCAGACCGTGGTGACGGTGGCCAGCTCTGCAAGGGCGCTAGGCAGCACATTCCGCAAAACTCCCCCCCCCCCCCCTTGCAGTGACTGAGAAATAGTCGTGTGTGTGTGTGTGTGTGTGTGTGTGTGTGTGTGTGTGTGTGTGTGTTGTGTGTGTGTGTGTGTGTGTGTGTGTGTGTGTGGTGTGTGTGTGTGAGTGCGTGTGTGTGTGAGTGTGTGTGTGTGTGTGTGAGAGAGAGAGAGAGAGAGAGAGAGAGAGAGAGAGAGAACTCGAACTCGAACTCGAAAACTTTATTTTACAAGGATTGTAGTTTAGGTTCAGTCAAAAACATGTCTAACAACTAGTCCATGCTAAGCTACTGATGAGTAAATATCAAATTACAGGCATTATTTATATCTATAGGCATGAATGAGTGAGTGAAACGTTATACATGAGAATTTCCACACAAACATAGCGTGTTCCCAGCACCAGTTGAACACATGCCACGCATCATTCAGTTACATATTATGAGCATACAACCAGCAAATAAAGCTGAAGAAGTTAGGGGATAATACTATACTGGAATCTCCGTGTCCGCCTGTCCGTGTGTCCCGGCTTTGTCCAGACGACATCTTCTGAATGCTCAGCCTCTGTAGTGAAGCCACACTTGGTAATGGAGATGCATCATCGTCAGCCCGAGTGTCGTGCAAAATACAGATAAATAAAATAAGTAAAATTGTTAATAAGTGGGTGTTTCTATTGTTACATTTGGCCAATATATACAATTCGTTTTGAAAATGTGTATAACCTCGTATGAGGTGGGCTAGTGCTACACGCTAATGCTGCCTGTTGAGTTGTGTCCCTTGTGGCTGGGGACGGTAGAGGTTGGGGAATAGATTTCACGCCCATTGGCGTATATACCCCCCCCCCCCCCCCCCCCTCCAGTTAAGTTTACGGTGCGTCCAAATTGTATCTAGTACGCCCCAAGACTGGAAGATCGGAGCTCGTCTGTCTCTTGCTTTTCCTCTGAGGACAAGCCTGGGTTGAAGGTGTTTCTGCGCATGCGCAACTTATAAGGTAACTTCCGTGATCGGCCATGTAACGAACAGACACTGTTCAAGGCGACGGCAGCTTTTGCACCAAAAGGTGTTGGTGTGGACAGGGGCATGGAGGGATATGGAATTGCCGAAGCAGTCCGGAGAATCTTTGAATAGCGCCAGTGCTTCAGGGGGTAAAACAAATGGCTGCTGCGGGCGGTGGTTTCAAAAACGGTCAGAACCGCGCAAAACTGCTGTTGTTTGCAGAACGGACGTAGAGGAGTTTTTGTGTGTTCTAAGCATGAACGTTCTGACAATACATGAGTGTAGTACCTTGTTCCGCCAAGCGGCCTGCAACTGACGTACATGTCAAAACATCTAAAACGTAGTTGACTGCAACTATAATCAAACCTGTGGCATATCATCATAAGCTGGAGTGCCTTGTAACTGAAGATTGGATTGCTGTGTCCAAAGTCCAAAGTCAAGGTCTTAAAACACTAGCAAGACAGTCCAAACCTGATCAGACAATTGCAACATGTCAAATCATAAACGAAAGGCGTTGAATGGCTTCCCGCGTTGTCGTGATTTGAAACTTCAGAACAGAAGTAGCTCATATCAGAACAGAAGCAGTTCATATCAGATCATAAGTAGCTCATATCAGATCAGAAGTAGCTCATATCAGATCAGAATTACCAGTAGGTAACTGACAGCATGTTTGAGCTTAACACCAGGAAAGCGACTGGTGCCTGACAACATCAGTGGAAGACGTTGTGCGCTTTCCAGCTGTCTGTTGTGTTCAGCCAGTTGTTCACCTGGTCTCTAAAAGTAAACACTGAAACCTTTTACTTGAACAACCTGTTGATAGAAAAGTGGGCATATAATGTATAGCATACTGACAATAACAGAGACTTACAATAGTCTATGCACTCAGCTGGGGCTATTTTGTCGCGCAAGGGCGCGACAAACCTTGTTCACCCCTCCCAAATCCTAAGACAGATAGATAGATAGCTCTCTCTCTCTCTCTCTCTCTCTCTCTCTCTCTCTCTCTCTCTCTCTCTCTCTCTCTCTCTCTCTGTAGCTTCGCTTTCCCCCCGCTTCTCAAATCTGGTTTTGCAGTGTCAGTAGTGTGATATAGGATAGAGGGAGGTGTTTATCTGCACTCACAAACAGCATTCATAGAGTCACTACTGCAGCAAGCTACACATCTTCTACGTGTCTTGGCAGCAGCAGGAGCCGCAGTACCAGGAACTCTTTGCAGATTGCGCCTGATGATAATCTCACTGTGCGTGCTCGGCCGGAAAGGAAGCGAGGGCCGAAGGAAGCGCAGCGCCTTGTGGACTACGCCTGGCCGACCGCTGTGGCTGATCGGGCCACGAGTGATTTACACACAGCGCTGTTGTAAATGGTTCTCAGCACCGTCTCACTTTCAAATTGATGGCTGGGGTTTTGCTCATGCTGAGAGTTGGCAAAGACCATCAGATGGTCATGGTGCTGACTGCCGTAGGATGCCAGACAAACTGCAAGCACTGGTTTACGACATCCTTCCTCCACAGCCACTGCCGTACTTGATGACGCTGCCATAGGTCTCGGAAAAATGCCCGTGCGGGGCCGGCAGGGACGGAGAACTGCGGGGAAACGTTTCGTCTGTCGTCTGCAACTGGCGCTGTATGGACAACAGGAAAGATGAAGTCAGTAGCTCCCTTCATGGTCCCGACACAGCCAACACTTCCTTCACACCAACTTTAAAGCCACTTATTCCGCTGTGAAGTTGAGCCGGTTGTGGTTGAAAAGCCGGAGGTCTGCACACGTGGCTGGGAGTGGGAGGAGGTGAACAGGGAGGGGGGAACTATGTGCTCGTTGTGTCATCGTCTGCAGTCTGATGTCCCGCAGTGGTGTCCGCTGCCTGGTCCACCCTCCGTATTAACCCCTGTGATCTCTCCGTATTAACCCCTGTGATCTCTCCGTATTAACCCCTGTGATCTCTCCGTACGGGGGAAGGCCGGTGGGGGAGGATTCAGGCCATGAAGAGGATGGGGAGGATTCAGGCCATGAAGAGGGTGGAGAGGATTCAGGCCATGAAGAGGATTGGGAGGATTCAGGCCATGAAGAGGGTGGGGAGGATTCAGGGCATGAAGAGGGTGAGGAGGATTCAGGCCACGAAGAGGGTGGGGAGGATTCAGGCCATGAAGAGGGTGGGAGGATTCAGGGCATAAAGATGGTGGGGAGGATTCAGGCCATGAAGATGGTGGGGAGGATTCAGGCATAAAGAGGTGGGGAGGATTCAGGGCATAAAGTGGTGGGGAGGATTCAGGCCAGGAGGGTGGGGAGGATTCAGGCCATGAAGAGGGTGGGGAGGATTCAGGGCACCAGGTGGGTGGGGAGGATTCAGGCCATGAAGAGGGTGGGGAGGATTCAGGCCATGAAGAGGGTGGGGAGGATTCAGGGCACCAGGAGGGTGGGGAGGATTCAGGCCATGAAGAGGGTGGGGAGGATTCAGGGCACCAGGTGGTGGGGAGGATTCAGGCCATGAAGAGGGTGGGGAGGATTCAGGGCACCAGGAGGGTGGGGAGGATTCAGGCCATGAAGAGGGTGGGGAGGATTCAGGCCATGAAGAGGGTGGGGAGGATTCAGGGCACCAGGAGGGTGGGGAGGATTCAGGCCATGAAGAGGGTGGGGAGGATTCAGGGCCCCGGAGGGTGGGGAGGATTCAGGCCATGAAGAGGGTGGGGAGGATTCAGGCCATGAAGAGGGTGGGGAGGATTCAGGCCATGAAGAGGGTGGGGAGGATTCAGGGCATTGTCTCCAGTCGATGTGCAACACGCCTTGAAGCAGCAGCACGTTCGCTGCCTGCTGACAGGATCACTTGATTCCTGTGCCTGCTGACAGGATCACTTGATTCCTGTGCCTGCTGACAGGATCACTTGATTCCTGTGCCTGCTGACAGGATCACTTGCCTGCTGACAGGATCAGCCTTATCACCACCCATTTCTGCATTATCACCACCCATTTCTGCCTTATCACCACCCATTTCTGCATTATCACCACCCATTTCTGTCTTATCACCACCCACTTCTACATTATCACCACCCATTTCTGCCTTATCACCAACCATTTCTGCCTTATCACCACCTTCTACTTTCACCACCATTTCTGCCTTATCACCACCCATTTCTGCCTTATCACCACCCATTTCTGCCTTATCACCACCCATTTCTGTCTTTATCACCACCCATTTCTGCCTTATCACCACCCATTTCTGCCTTATCACCACCCATTTCTGCCTTATCACCACCACTCCTTATCACCACCCATTTCTGCCTTATCACCACCCATTTCTGCCTTATCACCACCCATTTCTGCCTTATCACCACCCATTTCTGCCTTATCACCACCCATTTCTGTTTTATCACCACCCATTTCTGCCTTATCACCACCCATTTCTGCCTTATCACCACCCATTTCTGTTTTATCACCACCCATTTCTGTTTTATCACCACCCATTTCTGCCTTATCACCACCCATTTATGTCTTATCACCACCCATTTCTAGATTATTGCCACGCCACCCTTTCAGTGTTTTCCCCATCGATTTGGACCCGAGAAAAGAAATGCACAAACCGCCAGCTGAGCGTTTTCACTGCCTCTACAGTTCCTGCACAGACTGCATTTGCACATAAAGGGGCCAGGATTTATGAGAGAGAATAACTCTGCTGCTTCGCTCCCCCGCTTCTCCCCCCCCCCCCCCCCCCCCCCACCCCCCTCCTCCCCCCCCCCCCCCCCCCCACTCCCCACGCTTGAACATTTGCCTATGGTCCGCCACAGCTACCAGAATTGTGTGGGAGTTTCGCTGCAGAAAAAAAGGCACGAAAACCCGATGGAAAGAGATTTGTTTTCAGCTGAAAATGGGTAAAATCTCTCTTTACTTTGATTGATGATTTGTTTGAAGGAGAAAGTGGTGTAGGAGGAAGGGGCTTTTCACAGATTTGTCTGTCAATGTCTCACGGTCATCCGGTGCCTGCGCGCGCGTGTGTACGCGTGCGTGTGTGTATGTGTGTGTGTGTGTGTGTGTGTGTGAGAGAGAGAGAGAGAGAGAGAGAGAGTGTGTGAGTGTGTGTGTGGTGTGTGTGTGTGCGCGGCGCGCGCGCGCGCGCCGTTTTAACAATGGCTCCCTCGTTATTGTTACATTGTTGCTTATCAGTATTAATTATTTTCAAAGGATTTGTGACGTTATTCAGCTGACACAAGAACAAAAAAGTCTGTCACGTGACAATCTGGGCCAACGACATGGCGCACGTTTCTGACCTAGGAGAAAGTAGGCCTACGTGGCAGCTGAAATTGTGTCTGCGTGTTTCTTCAACGTGTTGTGGTTGGTTATCAAGCAGTCTGACTCACGTGAATAATGACGGTCTTAACGTTGCGACTTGCTCTGACAAACCAACATAATGTCAGTGGGTACCATGTTGTTGTCACCGGAATTGTACGGGAGTTTGTGTGAGTGCCTTCGTGCATTTCACCAGCAGCCAAACTCGGCTTTCGCTCTCATCCTCCTTCACAGGACCAGATCCGTGCCCTTTATTGTACCAGATACGTCAGTGCCCTTTATTGTACCAGATCCATGCCCTTTATTGTACCAGATTCATCCCCTTTATTGTACCAGCTCCGTGCTCTTTATTGTACCAGATACGGGCCCTTTATTGTACCAGGTTCGGGCCTTTTATAGTTGTACCAGGTACGGGCCTTTTATAGTTGTACCAGGTCCGTGCCCTTTATTGTACCAGCTACGTGCCCACACACAATTATGTCACGCAGAGAATGGAACCGTGACCTGACAGTGCAGCTGCCTGTCGGTGAACTGGACTGAGACCCTGATGGATACAGTTGCCGAGTGACGAGGGCAGTGCCCCCCCCCCCCCCAACACACCCACACACCCACACCCCCGCCCTCCTCCGCCCCCAGTAAGGTTCCGGTGCCCACCACGAGTCGGGGGCGGTGTGCACCAGTGCTTGCGTCACGCCCAGACGGACACCGAGACTGGTATGTGGCAGTCACCTTTGGCCGCCAGTCTCACGAGTCAGAGATTGCGTGGCAGACAGCGTCAGTGCACGCAGTGACGTGCGCAGTGTCCACAGGGGCTGACTCGTCAACAGTCTCCCGCAAGCAGTCGGCGCCACGTCTTTTTCTGACTTCCCGGCGGCGCGAAAACTCACTGAGTAGGCCTGCTCTGTTCACGTTGAACTCGTATCAAAGGAAATGCCGATTTCAGTCACACCGACTACTTTTTTCTTTTCTTTTCGTTTTCGACAGCCGCTTCTTTGCTGAATCAGCCCGTCACTGGGGAAATGGTGTGGCCCTGTGATGCGTAAAGCCGGTGGTCTGACGGAGCGACGTTGGACCTGCCGCGGCTGCCACACCACGCTCCACCCGGTTGTTTCTTAACAGTTAGTGCTACAGTAGCATTAGCCTACGTTGTGTAAATCTCAACCGCTATGGCCTGTTTGATGATCATCATTTGCCGATCTGTCCTGCAGTTCGACATCAGCTCGTTAAAGTCTAATTACCAACTGACTGACTGACTGACTGACTGACCTTGCTGTAGAGGCCAGGTGTCTTCCTGTGCCGCGCGCGTGTGTGTGTTAGTCCAGTGCCTGGTCCATCTGCTGCCCTCCCGACTACACACACACGCGCACGCACACGCACACACACAGTCACGCTATTCAATCCCAGGCGGGGCGGCCAGAGGTAGGCAGAGCCGTCTCCAGCCTGCCCACTGTCCACTGAGCTAGAAAGGCACTGTCTTTTCGCAGGCTGCTCCATCCCACGCCTTAGGCTGGCGGCTCATGATCTCTATCTCCCTATACTCCGCAAAGGCGGTGAGAAAAGCGCCTGATAATGCTCCGCGCCGTGCCGTGCCGTGCCGTGCTGTGCCGTGTCGTGCCGTGCTGTGCCGTGCCGCACTGCAGTCACACTCGCTCCTTGCTACCTGCGGTGCCTTCGGTCAAACCGTTTACTTCTCGGCCGCCATGGCCGCTATCACTACGGCCCTCCGCTAGTACAAGTCCTGACACTACGGCCTTCCGCTAGTACAAGTCCTGACACTACGGCCTACCGCTAGTACAAGTCCTGACACTACGGCCTTCCGCTAGTACAAGTCCTGTCACTACGGCCTACCGCTAGTACAAGTCCTAGTCACTACAAGGCCTACCGCTAGTACAAGTCCTGTCACTACGGCCTACCGCTAGTACAAGTCCTGACACTACGGCCTTCCGCTAGTACAAGTCCTGTCACTACGGCCTACCGCTAGTATAAGTCCTGTCACTACGGCCTACCGCTAGTATAAGTCCTGTCACTACGGCCTACCGCTAGTATAAGTCCTATCTTGAAGGCACGAGAGGGTGTGTGTGTAGGGGTGGGGGGGGGGGGGGGGACCAAGGAGGGGTGCAGTCTCTGTGCCTGTGTATGTATCAGCTGTGTGTATCTGGAGTGTTCGCGCGCGCGTACGGTATGTAAGAGAGTGCGTGCTCGCTGCGCGCGTGTCCGATTGTGGTCTGCGCGAAAGAAAAAGAAAGAAAGAAAGAAAAGAAAGAAAGAAAGAAAAGAAATAAAGAAAAAAAGGGTGAGGGGGGGGGGGTGGGGGGGGGGGGGCGGCAGTTGCGTATTAACTTTAAAGCCCGTTCTTAAATGGGCGAATGTTTGTTCGCGAACCTAGTTGGGAGTATTCGGCGAACCTAGTTGGTTCTTAATTGGGCGAACTTTTGCTTCGCGAACCTAGTTGGGAGTATTCGTCGAACTGCGACGAAGCTATATTCAGGGTCCAAAAAGCTTCGCTCAACGTGTTCTGGGAACATTCGCCCTATTCGACGAACCTTGCCTCTGATTGGCTGAGAGGAGAGCTCTCCTGTGGATGAGGAAGAAAGAAATAATAAAAATGGATGACGGTGTCGCTAGGTTCTTCACTCGCTTCAGATTCTGATTCAGATTCTTTATTCACCAAGTTTTACAACAAGGAAAGTTTCTCGAAAGCGGTAAGCATACAAACATAAGCAAACAATAACACTGACATACATCAACTAGCAACCCGTTTGCACTAACAAAACAACACCCAAACGCACATTCACACACCTGCGCGCACGCGCACATACACACACCTGCACGAGCGCGCACGCACGCACGCACACACACACACACACACACACACACACACACACACACACACACACACACACACACACACACACACACACACACACACACACACACACACACACACACACACACACACACACACACACACACACACACACACACACTCACACACACACACGCCATAAGTATGAGTAATGTTCCAATGTAAAATATAGTCCTATGTCTAAGACTAAGATAGGCAAAGTAAAAGTGAACACACACACACACACACACACACACACACACACACACACACACACACACACACACACACACACACACACACACACACACACCATTTATAAGTAACAATTAACATTCCATTTCATAATATAAAATCTTACTTTTAAGACAGAGCCGAGTAAGAGTTCAATAACAGCAAGAAACGCGCGCGCACACACACACACACACACACACACACACACACACACACACACACACACACACACACACACACACACACACACACACACACACACACACACACACTCACTCATGCACCTGCACGCATGCCCCACCCCTCCCCCCTCCGCACATACACAATTGTAGATAATGTTAAAATTTCACGATAATAGAAAAGAATAAAAATAAATTAAATAAAGGAGGGAATTTGTTTATTTGTTGACTTGTGGGAGGCGCAGCCTTGTCTCGGGGACCCATAATGAAATAGTAGTTAGTTGAATTACCCTGTGAGAGATGAGTCAAGTATATTGACTTGACTTTAGCCTACGTTTTCGATCATGCTGTCTGCTGCGCGTCTGCCGTAAGTTCGGGCCGAAGCTTGCATCTCATTACAAGCCAGTTGAGAACGAAGTAAAGTTCGTCGAACTGTCCGAACCATGTTCGGCTAACTAAAAGTTCAATTAAGAAACGAATCATAGTTCGTCGAACTGTCCCAAGTATGTTCGGCGAACAAACATTGGCCCAGTTAAGAATGGGCTTAAGCGCGGCAAATAGAGCAGTTAGCGCTGAACATTTCTGAGGTGTGGATGGTTTGCACTGACAGTTTCAAGCTGTTTTACAATGCCTTAGTATGGCCCTATGTCTATAATATTATACAGATCCATGGGTTTGGACACGGACCTATGTCTATATACAGATCCATTGGTTTGGACACGGATCTATGTATACAGATCCATTGGTTTGCACACGGACCTATGTATACAGATCCATGGGTTTGGACACGGACCTTTGTCTGTATACAGATTCATGGGTTTGGACACGGACCTATGTCTGTATACAGATTCATGGGTTTGGACACGGACCTATGTCTGTATACAGATCCATGGGTTTGGACACGGACCTATGTCTGTATACAGATCCATGGGTTTGGACACGGACCTATGTCTGTATACAGATCCATGGGTTTGGACACGGACCTATGTCTGTATACAGATCCATGGGTTTGGACACGGACCTATGTCTGTATACAGATCCATGGGTTTGGACTCGGACCTATGTCTGTATACAGATCCATGGGTTTGGACTCGGATCTATGTCTGTATACAGATCCATGGGTTTGGACTACGGACCCTATGTCTGTATACAGATCCATGGGTTTGGACACGGACCTATGTATACAGATCCATGGGTTTGGACACGGACCTATGTCTATATACAGATCCATGGGTTTGGACACGGACCTATGTCTATGTCTATATACAGACGAGCCCACACACATAAACAGAGTCCAGGCGAGATCAAGAGGAGGGCGGTAAGCTGGATTCTCACGAAGAAGCTAGCCCAAAAGAAATCAAGAGCAAGAAGGTGGTGCTGTGCTGGAGAGAGAGAGAGAGAGTTGAACTTCTTTTGCTTCAGCTGTTTCCCAACGGCGGAGCTACGGACATTGTCTTTGTGACTGTTCTGCATAGCAGTTGGAACAGCAATTGCATGGTGCGGTGGTCGCTGCGCAATGCCGGACGGACATTGCCTTAACATCCTGTTGTTCTGGCGGCGGTCCACGGCAGCCTCGGTCTTCCGGGTTGGCGCCTGTTTCGAGGTTTCATTCTTCTGTCCCCCTTTTCCCACTCGTCCCCGTCCTAATAGGCCTTCTCGCCTCCATGGACGTTAAGCAGCAAAAACTCACACCCCCGGACACGGACCTATGTCTATAATTATATAGGTCCATGGGCTTGGACACGGACCTATGTCTATATATAGGTCATGGGTCACGGACCTATGTCTATATATAGGTCATGGGCTTGGACACGGACCTATGTCTATATATAGGTCATGGGTCACGGACCTATGTCTATATAGGTCATGGGCTTGACACGGACCTATGTCTATATATAGGTCATGGGCTTGGACACGGACCTATGTCTATATATAGGTCATGGGCTTGGACACGGACCTATGTCTATATATAGGTCATGGGCTTGGACACGGACCTATGTCTATATATAGGTCATGGGCTTGGACACGGACCTATGTCTATATATAGGTCATACAGGTCCATGGGCTTGGACACCGGCTCGGCCATTGTTGTTAAAGACACAAGACACTCAAACAGCTGTAGGTGACTGCTGACCTGCCATGACGTGTGTGTGCGTGTGTGTGTGTGTGTGTGTGTGTGTGTGTGTGTGTGTGTGTGTGTGTGTGTGTGTGTGTGTGTGTGTGTGTGTGTGTTGTATGCAATTTTCGTCTCGTGGGCACTCCGAACTCTGTAATTCAACCGCTGCAGAAAGTCCAGAATAGTACTGTACGTCTTATTAGTGCCAGTGCTGTACGTCTTATTAGTGCCAGTGCTGTACGTCTTATTCTCAGAACACCACGCCATCAAAACTGCACACCTCTCCAGCAACTCCACTGGCTCCCGATTTCTGACCGAATAAAATACGAAACTGCTTGCATGTGTTACAATGCAACCACAGGCTCCGCCCCTTCTTTCTGAGCTGCTGCACCTTTACGGTCCTTCCCCCTCTCTCCGCTTTTCGTCAGACACACGCATGCTCAAACTCCAACGCTTCAACCGCAGAAGCCATGGCTTTCGCACTTTCTCACACTTCGGCCCCCACATCTGGAAGAATTCCCCACATAGTTATGCTTGAACCGGCTCTTGTTGATTATGTAATATTTGTTTGTTAAATTGCGGATAACATTCCCCATATCTATGTACATAATGTGTGTTATGTTTTTTCAGCGCTTTAGGCCGCGGGTGGCGTTTTACAAATTCCCATTATTATTAAATAACTGATTTGCACCTAAATAAATATTCTGCTTCAGGCCTGGATTTTGCCGTCCACAGCTTTGTAAGCTCAATGAAATCATGGCCGCTCAGTCCGTTGCTGCAGTCTTGCTGTTTATTTGGTGCTTTTTTAATCTTCATTTCTTGCTGTTGTTGTTATTGTTGTTTCTTCTTATGGTCTTTACTACTTTCCAAACTCTGTGAGCACGGTCTGAGAATTTGTTTATTTGTTTTGCGCTCTCTATATTGACGTTACATTACATTAGCCTATTGATGAGGGAGAAACTGAAGAGCACTTACTGACAACTTTCCGCTCGCAAAGCGTTATCTCAGATGGGTCGGATTCAGAAAGAGTGTACACATTATTAGCCGCAATATGTCTTAGGTCCGCTGTTGCTGTTGTGCCTCTGTGTTAACCCTTTCTATGGTGTTGTAATCTTTTTTCATTTTGTTCTCTGCATAATTTGCCACGGTATTACGTGAGACGTCGAGCACATGAAACAGAGGCGCACAGGGGCTTTATTTTCGTCCGTATTGTCTAATCATTATCACCTGGCTTTGAACAGACATGAAATAAAACACTGATTGAATTGATTGATTGATTGATTGATTATGTCGCGGAAATAAAACGAACAGACAAGTGTTTTAGTGGATGAAAAATTCGCAGTGCCGCTTTTCATCGGGACTTTGTGTCCGACACTTAGCGTCTGGCACTTTGTGTCGACATCGTCTGGCACTTTGTGTCGGCATCGTCTGGCACTTTGTGTCGGCATCGTCTGGCACTTTGTGTCGGCATCGTCTGGCACTTTGTGTCGACATCGTCTGGCACTTTGTGTCCGACACTAGCGTCTGGCACTTTGTGTCGGCATCGTCTGGCACTTTGTGTCGACATCGTCTGGCACTTTGTGTCCGACACTTAGCGTCTGGCACTTTGTGTCGGCATCGTCTGGCACTTTGTGTCGACATCGTCTGGCACTTTGTGTCGGCATCGTCTGGCACTTTGTGTCAGCATCGTCTGGCACTTTGTGTCGGCATCGTCTGGCACTTTGTGTCGGCATCGTCTGGCACTTTGTGTCGGCATCGTCTGGCATTTTGTGTCGACATCGTCTGGCACTTTGTGTCGACATCGTCTGGCATTCTGTGTCGGCATCGTCTGGCACTTTGTGTCGACATCGTCTGGCACTTTGTGTCGACATCGTCTGGCATTTTGTGTCGGCATCGTCTGGCACTTTGTGTCGGCATCGTCTGGCCCTTTGTGTCGGCATCGTCTGGCACTTTGTGGAGTCGTTAAGAAGGGGTGCATTTCAACATTTCCTCCTTTGCAGTAGCATGTGGTGGAAGCAATGCATTCAAAGAACGTCCGTTTTTTTGCCGACAGTGACTACAGCCGTGGCCTGACCTGAGCGGCCCGCTGCACTACTTCTCTGTCTACCCGGCTTTTGTCGGGGTCAGTTTCAAACCGGAAATCGCCGGTCGGAAAGTTGTGAATACAAGCTGACAGTCGACTAGTCGTACTGTGTGCAAATGACCCCCACCGTACCCCCACCCGTTTTGCTCAGTGTGTGTGTGTGTGTGTGTGTGTGTGTGTGTGTGTGTGTGTGTGTTGTGTGTGTGTGTGTGTGTGTGTGTGTGTGTGTTTTGTATGCAATTTTCGTCTCGTGGGCACTCTTAACTCTGTTATTCAATCCGCTCCGTCTTCCACACACACTGACACACATACATACACTACATGTGCCAGCCTGCAAAATCTGACATTATTTTATGATATTAACGGTGTTCAAAAGTCCCGTTAAATGACCCCTCTGACGTCATGTCCTGACCTTCATGAAAATGACGTTGCCGGTCTCCCTCTGTGTTCCAGCGGCTGACATGGACAGTGTCAAACTCCAAGCACTGGTTTACATCCTTCCTTCAACCACTGCCGTATTTCGTTACGCCATAAGGGTCCAGAACACTGTCAGTTAACCAGCAGTTTTTGGTTGCTGCTCAAACCCTAAGTGTGTTACCAACGACTCAGATTCTGTCAGACGTCTGTTTTATAACTGACCAGGTTGCTTATGCCGGCTCAAATAAAACCACAATCGTTTGAATCGAGACAGAACTCTTTTTTACCTGGGGTGGATGCGCAGCATGTTTACGTGCGTGCTTGGGCTTGCTTCTACAGTCATAATATTAGTACCCAAACCTTTTGAAGGGCGCTGACCTTGTCGGTGAACAGCTGCGCGGAGATCAAGAGTGCCCCTTCAGTGGCGTAACTAAATCTGGCAGAGTTAGGAGGAAGGTGCCGG
Organism: Alviniconcha marisindica; assembly: GCA_018857735.1. Lineage (NCBI taxonomy): Eukaryota > Metazoa > Mollusca > Gastropoda > Provannidae > Alviniconcha > Alviniconcha marisindica. Next base: position 411,680 of record JABMCL010000816.1, read on the forward strand.
AAAGCGATGCTGGGAGTGTGGGACAGTGTGTGTGCCATGTGGTGGCGGCGATATACTCTCACATTACTTACCGACCATAACAGAGATTGCTGTCTGTGTGTTACAGCGGAGGACATGGACAGTGTGTGTGCCCTGTGGTGGCGGCGATATACTCTCACCTTACTTACCGACCATAACAGAGATTGCTCTCTGTGTGATAGCGGCGGGCATGGGCACCGACCGCCTGTTCACCTCGGACAGACGTGTCCATAACCTGACGTCTCTTCTCGACCTCGGCAGTGACCTCTCTGTTTTCTCTGTTTGTTGCAGCGGCTGACATGGCGAGCGCGTGCCCACGTGACGTGTCCATACAGGCCAACGCGTGCTTCACGGGCTACAGCCGAGAGTTCCAGAACATGAACTCCAGTCCCAAGAGATTGTGCTGCGGCGTGGACGTGGAGACCCTCCGCGCCTTTTGCAGGTGACAGCAATGTCTGCATTAGTTCACCGTGTACATCTAGCATTACCTTTGTTCGTAGCCAGGTGACAGCAATGTCTGCACTAGCTGCTCACCGTGTACATCTAGCATTACCTTTGTTCGTAGCCAGGTGACAGCAATGTCTGCACTTTGCTGCTCACCGTGTACATCTAGCATTACCTTTGTTCGTAGCCAGGTGACAGCAATGTCTGCACTAGCTGCTCACCGTGTACATCTAGCATTACCTTTGTTCGTAGCCAGGTGACAGCAATGTCTGCACTAGCTGCTCACCGTGTACATCTAGCATTACCTTTGTTCGTAGCCAGGTGACAGCAATGTCTGCACTAGCTGCTCACCGTGTACATCTAGCATTACCTTTGTTCGTAGCCAGGTGACAGCAATGTCTGCACTAGCTGCTCACCGTGTACATCTGCATTACCTTTGTTCGTAGCCAGGTGACAGCAATGTCTGCACTAGCTGCTCACCGTGTACATCTAGCATTACCTTTGTTCGTAGCCAGGTGACAGCAATGTCTGCACTAGCTGCTCACCGTGTACATCTAGCATTACCTTTGTTCGTAGCCAGGTGACAGCAATGTCTGCACTAGTGTCACCGTGTACATCTAGCATTACCTTTGTTCGTAGCCAGGTGACAGCAATGTCTGCACTAGCTGCTCACCGTGTACATCTAGCATTACCTTTGTTCGTAGCCAGGTGACAGCAATGTCTGCACTAGCTTCACCGTGTACATCTAGCATTACCTTTGTTCGTAGCCAGGTGACAGCAATGTCTGCACTAGCTGCTCACCGTGTACATCTAGCATTACCTTTGTTCGTAGCCAGGTGACAGCAATGTCGCACTAGCGCTCACCGTGTACATCTAGCATTACCTTTGTTCGTAGCCAGGTGACAGCAATGTCGCACTAGCTGTCACCGTGTACATCTAGCATTACCTTTGTTCGTAGCCAGGTGACAGCAATGTCTGCACTAGCTGCTCACCGTGTACATCTAGCATTACCTTTGTTCGTAGCCAGGTGACAGCAATGTCTGCACTAGCTGTCACCTGACACTAGCAACCTTTGTGACAGGTGACAGCAATCGCACACTCACGTACGCATTTGTTCGTAGCCATGCAGAGTGACATGTTCAACCTTTTTACGGCAGCAGCCTAGTCACCGTGTACATCTAGCATTACCTTTGTTCGTAGCCAGTGACAGCAACGACTAGTCACCGTACACTAGCATTCTATTTGTACAGTACAGCATGTCTGCACAGTGCAGGACACAGACAGACAGCAGAGCAGAGAGACAGCAGAGCGCATAGCGACACGGACATAGATACGGAGCAGATGACAGACAACAGACGAGCACAGCACACACGACACAGCACCAGCAGGGCAGAAGCACACGACAGCAACACCGCACAGCACACAGTCACACTACACGCCACGAGCTCAGAACACCCGACAGAGTCGAGAGAAACAGCAGCGGCACAGCACACACCACACCATCACACACACACACACACACACACACACACACCACACACACACACACACACAACAACACACACAACACCACACAACACACACAACCACACACAACAACAACACACAACACCACACACACCACACACACCACACACACACACACACACACACACACCACACAACACCACAACCCCACCCCCACACACACACACACGACTACACACCACCACTCACACCCACACCCACACACTCACAGTCACACACACACACACTACACACACGCACCCTCATCCCCCTCCTTGTCCTCTCTCCTCCGTGCCCCTGCTATAAATCGTCTCTCGTTCCCGCCCCTGTATAAGTCCGCCTCTTCTCCACAGGAACCCTGCCCTTAAATCCTCTTTTCCTTTCCGTGCCCCTGCTATAAGTCCGCCTCTCCCCTTTCATGCCCCTGCTATAAGTCCGCCCTCTCCTTCCATGCCCCTGCTATAAGTCCGTCTCTCATGGTGGTGTAAGTGTTGCTTAGTCTCAGATATCAGTGACTATTAGGGACAGTTGTGACCAATGCCGAGCACGGTCAATATTCTTACGTCACGGCCAGAACTTTGGACCGCCAGAGGCCCTCGTTAAGTCCTGACTCTCCTTCCATGCCTGCTATAAGTCGCCTCTCCTTCCATGCCCCTGCTATAAGTTCGCCTCTCCTTCCATGCCCCTGCTATAAGTCGCCTCTCCTTCCATGCCCCTGCTATAAGTTCGCCTCTCCTTCCATGCCCCTGCTATAAGTCCGCCTCTCCTTCCATGCCCCTGCTATAAGTCCGCCTCTCCTTCCATGCCCCTGCTATAAGTCCGCCTCTCCTTCCATGCCCCTGCTATAAGTTCGCCTCTCCTTCCGTGCCCCTGCTATAAGTCCGCCTCTCCTTCCGTGCCCCTGCTATAAGTCCGCCTCTCCTTCCTCCCTGCCTAAGTCGCCTCTCCTTCCGTGCCCCTGCTATAAGTCCGCCTCTCCTTCCGTGCCCCTGCTATAAGTCCTCCTCTCCTTCCATGCCCCTGCTATAAGTCCGCCTCTCCTTCCGTGCCCCTGCTATAAGTCCCCTCTCCTTCCTGCCCCTGCTATAAGTCCGCCTCTCCTTCCATGCCCCTGCTATAAGTCCGCCTCTCCTTCCATGCCCCTGCTATAAGTCCGCCTCTCCTTCCATGCCCCTGCTAAGTCGCCTCTCCTTCCGTGCCCCTGCTTAAGTCCGCCTCTCCTTCCGTGCCCCTGCTATAAGTCCGCCTCTCCTTCCATGCCCCTGCTATAAGTTCGCCTCTCCTTCCGTGCCCCTGCTGTAAGTCCGCCTCTCCTTCCGTGCCCCTGCTATAAGTCCGCCTCTCCTTCCATGCCCCTGCTATAAGTCCGCCTCTCTCCTTCCATGCCCCTGCTATAAGTCCGCTTCTCCTTCCATGCCCCTGCCTGGGTCTGATGCTCAATAAATTCCCATCATTAATATCAAATGTCTACGAGCCCTTGGTTTCTCTGTATCAACTGATCGCGTCTGTCCTAATCATGGAGCCATTGACTTCCGAGGTTTCCTGAGAGCTATTCGTCTCCAATTCGTATGGTTCTCATTCGGCGTCAATAACTAGTGCTTCCGCAAGCTTTGAGAATAATGGCGGACAGCTCAGACTTTGATTTAAGCGTGGGTAGAGAGAATAATGGTCGACACACCAGACGTTGATTTAGGGCGGTGATAGAGGGTCGCAGACGCCGTGTAATTGACAAGGCCCTGAAAGTGGGTCGTTCCGCAGCGAATAAGTCATGCGTTTCAATGACAGCAGTCGGTGACGGCACCGGCCCCCGGAACAATACCTCCCGGCGGCCTCCAGGGTTATGACGTAACGCCATCGTGACGTTCACACGTGTCGTCTGGCTGGGGAGGGGGGGAGGGGGGGGGGGGCGGGTATCATCGCCTTAGTCCATAGATCAATTTTGCGTTGACACCGTTGGCCGCTGATTTAATTATTTTTGATTTGTTGTTGTTGTTGTGGAGCGTAAGACACTACCTGTGAACACAAAGTTATTGAACATTACACCATCGGAGGAGAGATGCGTAGAGAAATCGAGAAAGCGCTCGGCCATGTTCTTCCAAAGGAGTCGATAATGGGCCATAATTCAGACGAACACTGGAACTGTTTTAAAGGCAACGTTGGGGAAACTTCTGACAGACGTGTTGGAGCGCATTTGGGCTTTTTTGAGCGTACGCAGACCAGATTAAACTGAACTGAACTGTTGTTGTTTTTAAGCTAACTGGCAAATGTTCGTTGTACTGTGAAAACGAAAAGGATGAGGACTTTGAATGAAAATATTCCCTCGCCCCCTCAGTCAGGGGAAGTGAGTGCGGGTTGATGATGTATGATTCCCCCCCCCCCCCCCCCCCACTCATCTCTTTCCCTCACGCGTTTACTAGGGCATGTTGAACAGCCGTTATTTACACCAGACCGTCTGTCAGTTGCATACGATCTCTCTCTCTCTCTCTCTCTCTCTCTCTCTCTCTCTCTCTCTCTCTCTCTCTCTCTCTCTCTCTCTCTCTCTCTCTCTCTCTCTCTCTCTCTCTCCTGTTATATCGCTTCTATAGCTTCCAATTCGCATCTTTGTTTCCAGTCAGTCAAACCTGCTCTTCCAGTTCCTCCCCAGAGAGAGATGTGAAAGGATCAAGCCACAGTAAAGTTTGTTTAAAATTGCATTTCGCTCCTAAATTAATTAATACCGGTAATAGCCAGGGCATGTTTTTTGGACAGTCACACAGATGGAGCCCTTTGAAGTTTGATAGCCTGGGCCGTAGCAGCGAATTGATGAGAGCGATAAGAGATGTTTTGGGGACTGTGACCGTTTGGAGCGGATTGTCGCGCGGAGGGGCTGGGGTCGCTTTAGCCGGTGAGTGGGGCGGAACTTATGGGGCATGTTTCCCCAGTGACGTCATCGTCTGTCCGTTCCCACCGCCGTCTCCCCCTCGTCAGACGGATTCCGGAGTCCGGAACAGTTCAGCCAGTCATACCAATGTTCATGCATTTCGGCATAATGGAATTCTGTGAGTGAAACGCTGGAACGTCAAACAGTTATCATGTCGAACGGCTCAGAGTCAGTGATGGTTTATTATTCGCTCAAGATTCTGGTCTTTGTTGTCCCTTTTTGTTTTTGAGTCGGACTTAGCTGATTGCCGAAAATTCAGTGTTTCCTTGTTGTACTACAATGGCCAGTGTATGTGGTGTTTTACACCTTGTACTGCAATGGCCAGTGTATGTGGTGTTTTACACTTTGTACTGCAATGGCCAGTGTATGTGGTGTTTTACACCTTGTGCTGCAATGGCCAGTGTATGTAGTGTTTTACACCTTGTACTGCAATGGCCAGTGTATGTGGTGTTTTACACCTTGTACTGCAATGGCCAGTGTATGTAGTGTTTTACACTTTGTACTGCAATGGCCAGTGTATGTAGTGTTTTACACCTTGTACTGCAATGGCCAGTGTATGTAGTGTTTTACACCTTATAATAATAATAATGGATTATTCTATGGCGCATGATCCCTAGCAAGATCTAGGGCATAATGGGCCGTACAAAAAACTGCAGAAAAATGTATAAACACATACAATGGACAAAATAAAAAAGGTTTGAGGCCATACGACCGCCAACCACGCAAGAGTTTACATACAGCAATTTGAGTAAATAAACCAAACTTGTCAGTAACAAAGCATGACCAAACTCTGATTTGAGCACACATGTATTATACAAGTAAATATACTGCAAATACGAAAATGTACAGCGGGATATTGCACACATACACACTCCGTGTATGTGCAATGGCCAGTGTGTGTGGTGTTTTACACCTTGTACTGCAATGGCCAGTGTATGTGGTGTTTTACACCTTGTACTGCAGTGGCCAGTGTGTGTGGTGTTTTACACTTTGTACTGCAATGGCCAGTGTATGTGGTGTTTTACACTTTGTACTGCAATGGCCAGTGTATGTGGTGTTTTACACTTTGTACTGCAATGGCCAGTGTATGTGGTGTTTTACACCTTGTACTGCAATGGCCAGTGTATGTGGTGTTTTACACCTTGTACTGCAGTAGCCAGTGTGTGTGGTGTTTTACACTTTGTACTGCAATGGCCAGTGTATGTGGTGTTTTACACCTTGTACTGCAATGGCCAATGTGTGTGGTGTTTTACGCCTTGTACTGCAATGGCCAGTGTGTGTGGTGCTTTAGTGTTTCGTTGTTGTGCTGCAATGGCCGCTTTAGTGTTTCCCTTTTGTACCGCAATGGCCGATGTATGTGTTGCTTTAGAATGGAATGAGCTGTACAAGCTAGCGTGTCCTCGGTGTCACCATAGAATGAGATTTACAGCTAGTGTGTCCTCGGCGTCATCGCAGATATGCAGATAATGTGTCTTCGGTGTCGTCATACAATGAATATACAGCTAATGTGTCTCGATGTCGTCATAATTATGAGCTATACTGCTAGTGTGTTCTCGGTGACATCATAAAATGAGCTATACAGCTAGTGCGTCATCCGTGGCATCATGGAATGAGCTATACACTGTGCCCTCGGTAACATCATATCATTGGAGCGGGGATGGCTCAGTGGTAGAGCGACTGACTCGTGATCGAAAGGTCTCGGGTTCCAGTCCCAACAGGAGCGGCGGGAGAATTTTCTTCTGCAGGGTCAACCTTCTGTACTGACTCTTATTTCGGTATCCGTTCCACCCCCGTGTTACCGCAGTAGAACCCGTAACAGATCCCGGTCATTCTGCCAAAAGTGTAGGTGGTACGTTACAGCCAAACAAATAAGCATCCTACGTAGGTAGCTTCGAATAAAATGACACTGTAAACTCGTGCATAGTTGTATGATTGTACACATAATTTGCGCCGAGACGGCAACAGTTTCACGTGGCACCAGCCATGTAACAACGAAACAGGTTCAGTACGCGCTGTGTAAAGTCACAATCACTCATTCAGAGTGACATACGACCAGAGCGCAGACGCAGAGAACAGCGCTACAGTCGCCACTTTGAAGCGCTTAGGGCTCATCTGGAGATGAGGCGCTCAACAAGTGTTCATAGAAATCAAATAAGCTGTACATCTACTGTGTTTTGGGTGACGTCACAGAATGCAGTGGGTGTGCGCGGTGACGTCACAGAATGCAGTAGGTGTACGCTTTGACGTCACAGAGTGCAGCAGATGTGCACCATGTCGATGGAAAGCATAGTAAGTTGGTGTTTTACGCCCAGTCAACCGATACGGTTATATCAGGGCGACCCACGTCTGACATTATATATTAATTTTTAATAGTGTCTGCGTCTTAAAATTGGTATATGTACAGTTTTAAAACCATGCTTAAAAGGTGAATAACACAAACATAACTAAAAATGATCTCAAATTCTTTCAAAAAGTTAAAAATCTTCTCAGGTGAAATATCCTGAAACAACATACGCAGTGATTTAGCTGTAAAGTGGCTCTCTCTCTCTCATTTCAATAAAATCCGAACAAGTAAGTAAAATATATTCTATGGTTAAACGTTTATCACATCCGATGCACACTGGCGGTTCCTCACCCTTCAATAAAAAGGAATGAGTAATAAAAGAATGGCCAAAGTGCAATCGGGCCATCACAGTCTCTTCTTTTCTGTTTGTCCGAGGACAAACAATACGTTCTTTTAACACTGGGAATATCTTATGTAATTTATTTTCCGGGAACTCGTCCCACTGAGACTGCCGAAGCAATGTGCCGACCGACGCACCTTCATGGAATAGGTGGGCATTGGATGGCTTCGCCGCCCACAGAATGGACAGCGAGACACGGCTGACGCTCTAACGGGCATCTAATTATTCTGTACGACCTCACATTCATTCTGCTGTTGACAGAGTGAATCAGTTCAACGTAGAGTTCTCGTTCATTCTGGTGGGAGTGTTTAGAGTGATATGATTACATACAAATATCCGAATGCTCAGATGAAAGTCCGTCGCTGGTTCCTCAGCAGGTCTGTAGGGACCAGCGGTTTACGCCGGGCAGCTGCTGTCTGGTCAGGTGGGGGGCGCCGCGTCAGGGCCTCCCGTGTTTCCCACAGACAAGATAATAAGGAAAACAGTCATAAAAAGAAGGTAGTTAAGGAACTATCGTGGAGCACACAAAGCGCAAGAATATTGGCGGAAGCGGTTTAGCAAATCACACCTTTTAGCCGCTTTGATAAATGCACGACAATAGTCAAAGCATGAAGGTTGTTAAGAGAGTAACGTCACACTGACGTCAGATGACTACACAAATTGTATAAAAGGTTCTTCTCGTGCAGAAGGTGGAGCCCGTCCCTAATAAGCCGTACGGTTTCTGTGGCCGTTAAGCACCCTGCTTACGTTTGAGAAGGTGGATGGGCAGCGCAGTTAGCAGCGCGCTGGACGGCTGTACTGTTTTAGCCGGCGGGTTGCCGCGCGGAGACTGCATGGTAGTGTCGCTGCTGCGCTAAGAGACTGCATAGTCATGTCAGCAGCTAAGGTCTGTAGAGTTCACAGGTGCGTCAGGGTATTTGTGTCAGCGGCAGAGTTGATTTGTTTGTCCGTCCTCTCACGCTATGCCGACCCTTGGAGCGTGACTTGGGCGTTGTTTGAAGAGAACAACTCCCGACTGTCCGTGAACAGTAAACTGACGTGCAAACCCAACCTGTAAAGACACACATACACACGCACGCACGCACGCACGCAGCAGCACGCACGCACGCACGCACGCATACACAACCAGCCTCTTTCATCCACATCTAAACTCACACCACTATCACCACTGCCACCGCATACCGACCACACCTTCCCCCTGTTAGTCAATTCCCCTTCCCCTGTCAGTCAGTTCCCCCTGTCAGTCAGTCCCCTCTGTCAGTCAGTCGTCCCCTGTTAGTCAGTCTCGCTGTCAATCAGTCCCCCCTGTCAGTCACGTCCCCCCTGTCAGTCAGTCCCCCCTGTCAGTCAGTCCCCATTCTGTCAGTCCCCCTGTCAGTCAGACCCCCCTGTCAGTCAGACACCCCTGTCAGTCAGTCCCCATTCTGTCAGTCCCCCTGTCAGTCAGACACCCCTGTCAGTCAGTCCCCCCTGTCAGTCAGTCCCCATTCTGTCAGTCAGTCCCCCTGTCAGTCAGTCCCCCCTCTGTCAGTCCTCCCTGTCAGTTACTCCCCCCTCTGTCAGTCCCTCCCTATCAGTCAGTCCCCCCTCTGTCAGTCAGTCCCCCTGTCAGTCAGTCCCCCCTCTGTCAGTCAGTCCCCCTGTCAGTCAGTCCCCCCTGTTAGTCAGTCCCCCTGTCAGTCAGTCAGTCCCCCTGTCAGTCAGTCCCCCAGTCAGCCAGTCAGTCCCCCTGTCAGTCAGTCAGTCCCCCTGTCAGTCAGTCCCCCAGTCAGCCAGTCAGTCCCCCTGTCAGTCAGTCAGTCCCCCAGTCAGTCAGTCCCCCCTGTCAGTCAGTCCCCCTGTCAGTCAGTCAGTCAGTCCCCCTGCCAGTCAGTCATTCCCCCTGTCAGTCAGTCATTCCCCCCCAGTCAGTCAGTCCCCCAGTCAGTCAGTCCCCCCCAGTCAATCAGTCCCCCAGTCAGTCAGTCAGTCAGTCAGTCCCCCAGTCAGTCAGTCCCCCTGTCAGTCAGTCAGTCCCCCTGTCAGTCAGTCCCCCAGTCAGTCAGTCAGTCCCCCAGTCAGTCAGTCCCCCTGTCAGTCAGTCAGTCAGTCCCCCAGTCAACCAGGGCCTGTAGTTCCTTCGCTAACGCCATGCATGCGATGCTGGAGAGTGGAGCTGATCCACCAGCGTCCCGCGTTCACCAGCGTACAGCGCCCTTTGCTTTCTGCCCACAGTTCCTACATGAAGGCCATGTCGTGCATCCGAGGGCTGAGGAAGCAGTGTCCGGACTCGACAGACATCGACAAGTCCATGCGCAACCTGCACGGCGCCGAGACGGCCCTCAAGGCCCTCTGCTCCGACGACCGCATCATCGAGGGTCAGTCCGCCCCCCCCCCCCCCCCCCGGCCTCCGCCGTCTGGGCCGACGCCTTTTCTTTCTTTCTTTCTGTGTGTGTGTGTGTGTGTGTGGGGGGGGGGGGGTATACCAGAATAAGCCTGTCCAACCATCCAGGCTTTGTCAGAAAATATCTGAACCGCTCGCCCTTTTGTAACGGTATTGTGTCATCATGCCAATCATGCGTTATCTACCCCGTCCCTAATAAGCCTTATGGTTTATGTGGACGTTAAGCACCATCTTTACTTTTTGTTATCATCAAGGTCAAGGTCTCAGTGAGAAGTTTTATAATCAGACTATGAATGTGTGCACTATATCTTCTGAACTTTTGACTCTTTTGCAAACCAAACTTAGCTTGGTGGTAGATCATCGTGCATAAGTCCCAACCCGCTCAACGTCATAGTGATGGTTCAAATGTCACTGAATGTTTGTCAGTCCTATATTTCCTGCACCACTGTTATCTTTGCAACCAGACTAGTGTGTGGATATACTGTTCCTAATGATCGGACCGTACGTTTTTGTAGTAGACTGACAATATCTAGACACTCAGCGTGGGCGATTTTGCCGCGGTACACGACAAACCTTGGTTGTATTTTGTTTTGTTTAGTTTTTCCTTTTTGTTTTGTTTTGTTGTTGCTGTTTTGTTTGTGTGTTGATGTTTTTTCTGTGTATAGAGTGAGTGAGTGAGTGAGTGAGTGAGTGTGTGTGTGTGTGTGTGTGTGTGTGTGTGTGGTGTGTGTGTGTGTGTGTGTGTGTGTGTGTGTTGTGTTGTTGTTGTTGTTGTTGTTGTTGTTGCTGTTGATGTTGTGTTTCTGTTGGTTGTTGTTGTTTCTAGGGTGGGATGTTGCTGGCTGCTAGCATGAATTGAGTGGTTA